>OZ010748.1:15088414-15356521 GCA_963932245.1 Tachinus rufipes | reverse complement strand
GTGTTTGGAAGCATGCGAAACGAAAAAAAAATCAACTTTTCACCCGATTTTCAAAAATTTCATTTGTGTTTGGAAGCATGCGAAACGAAAAAAAAATCGACTTTTCACCCGATTTTCGAAAATTTCATTTGTGTTTGGAAGCAAGCGAAACGAAAAAAAAATCGACTTTTCATCCGATTTTCGAAAATTTCATTTGTGTTTGGAAGCATGCGAATCGAAAAAAAAAATCGACTTTTCACCCGATTTTCAAAAATTTCATTTGTGTTTGGAAGCATGCGAAACGAAAAAAAAATCGACTTTTCACCCGATTTTCGAAAATTTCATTTGTGTTTCAATACATGTGAAACGCGTAAAAACGAAAAAAAAACGACTTTTCACCCGATTTTCGAAAACTTCATTTGTGTTTCAATAATACATGTGAAACGAAAAAAAAAATCGACTTTTCACCCGATTTTCGAAAATTTCATTTGTGTTTGGAAGCATGCGAAACGAAAAAAAATATCGACTTTTCACCCGATTTTCGAAAATTTCATTTGTGTTTGGAAGCATGCGAAACGAAAAAAAACGACTTTTCACCCGATTTTCGAAAACTTCATTTGTGTTTCAATAATACATGTGAAACGAAAAAAAAATCGACTTTTCACCCGATTTTCGAAAATTTCATTTGTGTTTGGAAGCATGCGAAACGAAAAAAAAAATCGACTTTTCACCCGATTTTCGAAAATTTCATTTGTGTTTGGAAGCATGCGAAACGAAAAAAAATATCGACTTTTCACCCGATTTTTGAAAATTTCATTTGTGTTTGGAAGCATGCGAAACGAAAAAAAATATCGACTTTTCACCCGATTTTTGAAAATTTCATTTGTGTTTGGAAGCATGCGAAACGAAAAAAAAAATCGACTTTTCACCCGATTTTCGAAAATTTCATTTGTGTTTGGAAGCATGCGAAACGAAAAAAAATATCGACTTTTCACCCGATTTTTGAAAATTTCATTTGTGTTTGGAAGCATGCGAAACGAAAAAAAAAATCGACTTTTCACCCGATTTTTGAAAATTTCATTTGTGTTTCAATACATGTGAAACGCGTAAAAAACGATAAAAAATCGACTTTTCACCCGATTTTCAAAAGTTTCATTTGTGTTTGGAAGCATGCGAAACGAAAAAAAAATCAACTTTTCACCCGATTTTCAAAAATTTCATTTGTGTTTGGAAGCATGCGAAACGAAAAAAAAATCGACTTTTCACCCGATTTTCGAAAATTTCATTTGTGTTTGGAAGCAAGCGAAACAAAAAAAAAAATCGACTTTTCATCCGATTTTCGAAAATTTCATTTGTGTTTGGAAGCATGCGAATCGAAAAAAAAAATCGACTTTTCACCCGATTTTCAAAAATTTCATTTGTGTTTGGAAGCATGCGAAACGAAAAAAAATCGACTTTTCACCCGATTTTCGAAAATTTCATTTGTGTTTCAATACATGTGAAACGCGTAAAAACGAAAAAAAAACGACTTTTCACCCGATTTTCGAAAACTTCATTTGTGTTTCAATAATACATGTGAAACGAAAAAAAAATCGACTTTTCACCCGATTTTCGAAAATTTCATTTGTGTTTGGAAGCATGCGAAACGAAAAAAAAAAATCGACTTTTCACCCGATTTTCGAAAATTTCATTTGTGTTTGGAAGCATGCGAAACGAAAAAAAAAATCGAATTTTCACCCGATTTTCAAAAATTTCATTTGTGTTTCAATGCATGTGAAACGCGTAAAAAACGAAAAAAAATCGACTTTTCACCCGATTTTCAAAAATTTCATTTGTGTTTGGAAGCATGCGAAACGAAAAAAAAATTGACTTTTTACCCGATTTTCGAAAATTTCATTTGTGTTTGGAAGCATGCGAAACGAAAAAAAAAATCGACTTTTCACCCGATTTTTGAAAATTTCATTTGTGTTTCAATACATGTGAAACGCGTAAAAAACGATAAAAAATCGACTTTTCAACCGATTTTCAAAAGTTTCATTTGTGTTTGGAAGCATGCGAAACGAAAAAAAAATCAACTTTTCACACGATTTTCAAAAATTTCATTTGTGTTTGGAAGCATGCGAAACGAAAAAAAAAATCGACTTTTCACCCGATTTTCGAAAATTTCATTTGTGTTTGGAAGCAAGCGAAACGAAAAAAAAATCGACTTTTCATCCGATTTTCGAAAATTTCATTTGTGTTTGGAAGCATGCGAATCGAAAAAAAAAATCGACTTTTCACCCGATTTTCAAAAATTTCATTTGTGTTTGGAAGCATGCGAAACGAAAAAAAAATCGACTTTTCACCCGATTTTCGAAAATTTCATTTGTGTTTCAATACATGTGAAACGCGTAAAAACGAAAAAAAAACGACTTTTCACCCGATTTTCGAAAACTTCATTTGTGTTTCAATAATACATGTGAAACGAAAAAAAAATCGACTTTTCACCCGATTTTCGAAAATTTCATTTGTGTTTGGAAGCATGCGAAACGAAAAAAAAAATCGACTTTTCACCCGATTTTCGAAAATTTCATTTGTGTTTGGAAGCATGCGAAACGAAAAAAAAAATCGAATTTTCACCCGATTTTCAAAAATTTCATTTGTGTTTCAATGCATGTGAAACGCGTAAAAAACGAAAAAAAATCGACTTTTCACCCGATTTTCGAAAATTTCATTTGTGTTTGGAAGCATGCGAAACAAAAAAAAATCGACTTTTCACCCGATTTTCGAAAATTTCATTTGTGTTTGGAAGCATGCGAAACGAAAAAAAAAATCGACTTTTCACCCGATTTTTGAAAATTTCATTTGTGTTTCAATACATGTGAAACGCGTAAAAAACGATAAAAAATCGACTTTTCACCCGATTTTCAAAAGTTTCATTTGTGTTTGGAAGCATGCGAAACGAAAAAAAAATCAACTTTTCACCCGATTTTCAAAAATTTCATTTGTGTTTGGAAGCATGCGAAACGAAAAAAAAATCGACTTTTCACCCGATTTTCGAAAATTTCATTAGTGTTTGGAAGCATGCGAAACGAAAAAAAAAAATCGACTTTTCACCCGATTTTTGAAAATTTCATTTGTGTTTCAATACATGTGAAACGCGTAAAAAACGATAAAAAATCGACTTTTCACCTGATTTTCAAAAGTTTCATTTGTGTTTGGAAGCATGCGAAACGAAAAAAAAATCAACTTTTCACCCGATTTTCAAAAATTTCATTTGTGTTTGGAAGCATGCGAAACGAAAAAAAAATCGACTTTTCACCCGATTTTCGAAAATTTCATTTGTGTTTGGAAGCATGCGAAACGAAAAAAAAAATCGAATTTTCACCCGATTTTCAAAAATTTCATTTGTGTTTCAATGCATGTGAAACGCGTAAAAAACGAAAAAAAATCGACTTTTCACCCGATTTTCGAAAATTTCATTTGTGTTTGGAAGCATGCGAAACAAAAAAAAAATCGACTTTTCACCCGATTTTCGAAAATTTCATTTGTGTTTGGAAGCATGCGAAA
The DNA here is from genome assembly GCA_963932245.1 of Tachinus rufipes. NCBI lineage: Eukaryota > Metazoa > Arthropoda > Insecta > Coleoptera > Staphylinidae > Tachinus > Tachinus rufipes. The sequence goes on along the minus strand of OZ010748.1, from coordinate 15,352,993 downwards.
CGAAAAAAAAAATCGACTTTTCACCCGATTTTTGAAAATTTCATTTGTGTTTCAATACATGTGAAACGCGTAAAAAACGATAAAAAATCGACTTTTCACCCGATTTTCAAAAGTTTCATTTGTGTTTGGAAGCATGCGAAACGAAAAAAAAATCGACTTTTCATCCGATTTTCGAAAATTTCATTTGTGTTTGGAAGCATGCGAATCGAAAAAAAAAATCGACTTTTCACCCGATTTTCGAAAATTTCATTTGTGTTTCAATACATGTGAAACGCGTAAAAAACGAAAAAAATCGACTTTTCACCCGATTTTCGAAAATTTCATTTGTGTTTGGAAGCATGCGAAACGAAAAACAAAATCGACTTTTCACCCGATTTTCGAAAATTTCATTTATGTTTCAATAAATGTGAAACGCGTAATAAACGAAAAAAAATCGACTTTTCACCCGATTTTCAAAAATTTCATTTGTGTTTGGAAGCATGCGAAACGAAAAAAAAATCGACTTTTCACCCGATTTTCGAAAATTTCATTTGTGTTTGGAAGCATGCGAAACGAAAAAAAAAATCGACTTTTCACCCGATTTTTGAAAATTTCATTTGTGTTTCAATACATGTGAAACGCGTAAAAAACGATAAAAAATCGACTTTTCACCTGATTTTCAAAAGTTTCATTTGTGTTTGGAAGCATGCGAAACGAAAAAAAAATCAACTTTTCACCCGATTTTCAAAAATTTCATTTGTGTTTGGAAGCATGCAAAACGAAAAAAAAAATCGACTTTTCACCCGATTTTCGAAAATTTTATTTGTGTTTGGAAGCATGCGAAACGAAAAAAAAATCGACTTTTCACCCGATTTTCGAAAATTTCATTTGTGTTTGGAAGCATGCGAAACGAAAAAAAAATCGACTTTTCACCCAATTTTCGAAAATTTCATTTGTGTTTCAATACATGTGAAACGCGTAAAAAAGAAAAAAAAATCGACTTTTCACCCGATTTTCAAAAATTTCATTTGTGTTTAGAAGCATGCAAAACGAAAAAAAAAATCGACTTTTCACCCGATTTTCGAAAATTTCATTTGTGTTTCAATACATGTGAAACGCGTAAAAAACGAAAAAAATCGACTTTTCACCCGATTTTCGAAAACTTCATTTGTGTTTCAATACATGTTTAATTTTCGAAACGAAAAAAAAAATCGACTTTTTACCCGATTTTCGAAAATTTCATTTGTGTTTGGAAGCATGCGAAACGAAAAAAAAAATCGACTTTTCACCCGATTTTTGAAAATTTCATTTCTGTTTCAATACATGTGAAACGCGTAAAAAACGAAAAAAAATCGACTTTTCACCCGATTTTCGAAAATTTCATTTGTGTTTGGAAGCATGCGAAACGAAAAAAAAAATCGACTTTTCACCCGATTTTCGAAAATTTCATTTGTGTTTGGAAGCATGCGAAACGAAAAAAAAATCGACTTTTCACACGATTTTCGAAAATTTCATTTGTGTTTCAATACATGTGAAACGCGTAAAATACGAAAAAAAAACGACTTTTCACCCGATTTTCGAAAACTTCATTTGTGTTTCAATACATGTGAAACGCGTAAAAAACGAAAAAAAAATCGACTTTTCACCCGATTTTCGAAAATTTCATTTGTGTTTGGAAGCATGCGAAACGAAAAAAAATCGAATTTTCACCCGATTTTCGAAAATTTCATTTGTGTTTCAATGCATGTGAAACGCGTAAAAAACGAAAAAAAATCGACTTTTCACCCGATTTTCGAAAATTTCATTTGTGTTTGGAAGCATGCGAAACGAAAAAAAAATCGACTTTTCACCCGATTTTCGAAAATTTCATTTGTGTTTGGAAGCATGCGAAACGAAAAAAAAAATCGACTTTTCACCCGATTTTCGAAAATTTCATTTGTGTTTGGAAGCATGCAAAACGAAAAAAAAAAATCGACTTTTCACCCGATTTTCGAAAATTTCATTTGTGTTTGGAAGCATGCGAAACGAAAAAAAAATCGACTTTTCACCCGATTTTCGAAAATTTCATTTGTGTTTCAATACATGTGAAACGCGTAAAAAACGAAAAAAATCGACTTTTCACCCGATTTTCAAAAATTTCATTTGTGTTTCAATAATACATGTGAAACGAAAAAAAAATCGACTTTTCACCCGATTTTCGAAAATTTCATTTGTGTTTGGAAGCATGCGAAACGAAAAAAAAATCGACTTTTCACCCGATTTTCGAAAAATTCATTTGTGTTTCAATACATGTGAAACGCGTAAAAAACGAAAAAAAATCGACTTTTCACCCGATTTTCGAAAATTTCATTTGTGTTTGGAAGCATGCGAAACGAAAAAAAAATCGACTTTTCACCCGATTTTCGAAAATTTCATTTGTGTTTGGAAGCATGCGAAACGAAAAAAAAATCGACTTTTCACACGATTTTCGAAAATTTCATTTGTGTTTCAATACATGTGAAATGCGTAAAAAACGAAAAAAAAACGACTTTTCACCCGATTTTCGAAAACTTCATTTGTGTTTCAATACATGTGAAACGCGTAAAAACGAAAAAAAATCGACTTTTCACCCGATTTTCGAAAATTTCATTTGTGTTTGGAAGCATGCGAAACGAAAAAAAAAATCGAATTTTCACCCGATTTTCGAAAATTTCATTTGTGTTTGGAAGCATGCAAAACGAAAAAAAAATCGACTTTTCACCCGATTTTCGAAAATTTCATTTGTGTTTGTAAGCATGCGAAACGAAAAAAAAATCGACTTTTCACCCGATTTTCGAAAATTTCATTTGTGTTTCAATACATGTGAAACGCGTAAAAAACGAAAAAAATCGACTTTTCACCCGATTTTCAAAAATTTCATTTGTGTTTCAATAATACATGTGAAACGAAAAAAAAATCGACTTTTCACCCGATTTTCGAAAATTTCATTTGTGTTTGGAAGCATGCGAAACGAAAAAAAATCGACTTTTCACCCGATTTTCGAAAATTTCATTTGTGTTTGGAAGCATGCGAAACGAAAAAAAAAACGACTTTTCACCCGATTTTCGAAAACTTCATTTGTGTTTCAATACATGTGAAACGCGTAAAAAACGAAAAAAAATCGACTTTTCACCCGATTTTCGAAAATTTCATTTGTGTTTGGAAGCATGCGAAACGAAAAAAAAATCGACTTTTCACCCGATCGATTTTCGAAAAATTCATTTGTGTTTCAATACATGTGAAACGCGTAAAAAACGAAAAAAAATCGACTTTTCACCCGATTTTCGAAAATTTCATTTGTGTTTGGAAGCATGCGAAACGAAAAAAAAATCGACTTTTCACCCGATTTTCGAAAATTTCATTTGTGTTTGGAAGCATGCGAAACGAAAAAAAAATCGACTTTTCACACGATTTTCGAAAATTTCATTTGTGTTTCAATACTTGTGAAATGCGTAAAAAACGAAAAAAAAACGACTTTTCACCCGATTTTCGAAAACTTCATTTGTGTTTCAATACATGTGAAACGCGTAAAAAACGAAAAAAAAATCGACTTTTCACCCGATTTTCGAAAATTTCATTTGTGTTTGGAAGCATGCGAAACGAAAAAAAAAATCGAATTTTCACCCGATTTTCGAAAATTTCATTTGTGTTTGGAAGCATGCAAAACGAAAAAAAAATCGACTTTTCACCCGATTTTCGAAAATTTCATTTGTGTTTGGAAGCATGCGAAACGAAAAAAAAATCGACTTTTCACCCGATTTTCGAAAATTTCATTTGTGTTTCAATACATGTGAAACGCGTAAAAAACGAAAAAAATCGACTTTTCACCCGATTTTCAAAAATTTCATTTGTGTTTCAATAATACATGTGAAACGAAAAAAAAATCGACTTTTCACCCGATTTTCGAAAATTTCATTTGTGTTTGGAAACATGCGAAACGAAAAAAAATCGACTTTTCACCCGATTTTCGAAAATTTCATTTGTGTTTGGAAGCATGCGAAACGAAAAAAAAAAACGACTTTTCACCCGATTTTCGAAAACTTCATTTGTGTTTCAATACATGTGAAACGCGTAAAAAACGAAAAAAAATCGACTTTTCACCCGATTTTCGAAAATTTCATTTGTGTTTGGAAGCATGCGAAACGAAAAAATAATCGACTTTTCACCCGATCGATTTTCGAAAAATTCATTTGTGTTTCAATACATGTGAAACGCGTGAAAAACGAAAAATAATCGACTTTTCACCCGATTTTCGAAAATTTCATTTGTGTTTGGAAGCATGCGAAACGAAAAAAAAATCGACTTTTCACCCGATTTTCAAAAATTTCATTTGTGTTTGGATGCATGCGAAACGAAAAAAAAATCGACTTTTCACACGATTTTCGAAAATTTCATTTGTGTTTCAATACATGTGAAACGCGTAAAAAACGAAAAAAAAACGACTTTTCTCCCGATTTTCGAAAACTTCATTTGTGTTTCAATACATGTGAAACGCGTAAAAAACGAAAAAAAATCGACTTTTCACCCGATTTTCAAAAATTTCATTTGTGTTTGGAAGCATGCGAAACGAAAAAATAATCGACTTTTCACCCGATTTTCGAAAATTTCATTTGTGTTTGGAAGCATGCGAAACGAAAAAAAAATCGACTTTTCACACGATTTTCGAAAATTTCATTTGTGTTTCAATACATGTGAAACGCGTAAAAAACGAAGCATGCGAAACGAAAAAAAAATCGACTTTTCACACGATTTTCGAAAATTTCATTTGTGTTTCAATACATGTGAAACGCGTAAAAAACGAAAAAAAATCGACTTTTCACCCGATTTTCAAAAATTTCATTTGTGTTTGGAAGCATGCAAAACGAAAAAAAAATCGACTTTTCACACGATTTTCGAAAATTTCATTTGTGTTTCAATACATGTGAAACGCGTAAAAAACGAAAAAAAAAACGACTTTTCACCCGATTTTCGAAAACTTCATTTGTGTTTCAATACATGTGAAACGCGTAAAAAACGGAAAAAAATCGACTTTTCACCCGATTTTCGAAAATTTCATTTGTGTTTGGAAGCATGCGATACGAAAAAAAAATCGAATTTTCACCCGATTTTCGAAAATTTCATTTGTGTTTCAATGCATGTGAAACGCGTAAAAAACGAAAAAAAATCGACTTTTCACCCGATTTTCGAAAATTTCATTTGTGTTTGGAAGCATGCGAAACGAAAAAAAAATCGACTTTTCACCCGATTTTCGAAAATTTCATTTGTGTTTGGAAGCATGCGAAACGAAAAAAAAATCGACTTTTCACCCGATTTTCGAAAATTTCATTTGTGTTTGGAAGCATGCAAAACGAAAAAAAAAATCGACTTTTCACCCGATTTTCGAAAATTTTATTTGTGTTTGGAAGCATGCGAAACGAAAAAAAAATCGACTTTTCACCCGATTTTCAAAAATTTCATTTGTGTTTGGATGCATGCGAAACGAAAAAAAAATCGACTTTTCACACGATTTTCGAAAATTTCATTTGTGTTTCAATACATGTGAAACGCGTAAAAAACGAAAAAAAATCGACTTTTCACCCGATTTTCGAAAATTTCATTTGTGTTTGGAAGCATGCGAAACGAAAAAAAAATCGACTTTTCACCCGATTTTCGAAAATTTCATTTGTGTTTGGAAGCATGCGAAACGAAAAAAAAATCGACTTTTCACACGATTTTCGAAAATTTCATTTGTGTTTCAATACATGTGAAACGCGTAAAAAACGAAAAAAAAAACGACTTTTCACCCGATTTTCGAAAACTTCATTTGTGTTTCAATACATGTGAAACGCGTAAAAAACGAAAAAAAATCGACTTTTCACCCGATTTTCGAAAATTTCATTTGTGTTTGGAAGCATGCGAAACGAAAAAAAAATCGACTTTTCACCCGATTTTCGAAAAATTCATTTGTGTTTCAATACATGTGAAACGCGTAAAAAACGAAAAAAATCGACTTTTCACCCGATTTTCGAAAATTTCATTTGTGTTTGGAAGCATGCGAAACGAAAAAAAAATCGACTTTTCACCCGATTTTCGAAAATTTCATTTGTGTTTGGAAGCATGCGAAACGAAAAAAAAATCGACTTTTCACCCGATTTTCGAAAATTTCATTTGTGTTTGGAAGCATGCGAAACGAAAAAAAAATCGACTTTTCACCCGATTTTCAAAAATTTCATTTGTGTTTGGAAGCATGCAAAACGAAAAAAAAAATCGACTTTTCACCCGATTTTCGAAAAATTCATTTGTGTTTGGAAGCATGCGAAACGAAAAAAAAATCGACTTTTCACCCGATTTTCAAAAATTTCATTTGTGTTTCAATAATACATGTGAAACGAAAAAAAAATCGACTTTTCACCCGATTTTCGAAAATTTCATTTGTGTTTGGAAGCATGCGAAACGAAAAAAAAAATCGACTTTTCACCCGATTTTCGAAAATTTCATTTGTGTTTGAGAGCATGCGAAACGAAAAAAAAATCGACTTTTCACCCGATCGATTTTCGAAAAATTCATTTGTGTTTCAATACATGTGAAACTCGTGAAAAACGAAAAAAAATCGACTTTTCACCCGATTTTCGAAAATTTCATTTGTGTTTGGAAGCATGCGAAACGAAAAAAAAAATCGACTTTTCACCCGATTTTCAAAAATTTCATTTGTGTTTGGATGCATGCGAAACGAAAAAAAAAATCGACTTTTCACACGATTTTCGAAAATTTCATTTGTGTTTCAATACATGTGAAACGCGTAAAAAACGAAAAAAAAAACGACTTTTCACCCGATTTTTGAAAAATTCATTTGTGTTTCAATACATGTGAAACTCGTGAAAAACGAAAAAAAATCGACTTTTCACCCGATTTTCGAAAATTTCATTTGTGTTTGGAAGCATGCGAAACGAAAAAAAAATCGACTTTTCACCCGATTTTCGAAAATTTCATTTGTGTTTGGAAGCATGCGAAACGAAAAAAAAATCGACTTTTCACACGATTTTCGAAAATTTCATTTGTGTTTCAATACATGTGAAACGCGTAAAAAACGAAAAAAAAAACGACTTTTCACCCGATTTTCGAAAACTTCATTTGTGTTTCAATACATGTGAAACGCGTAAAAAACGAAAAAAAATCGACTTTTCACCCGATTTTCGAAAATTTCATTTGTGTTTGGAAGCATGCGAAACGAAAAAAAAATCGACTTTTCACCCGATTTTCGAAAAATTCATTTGTGTTTCAATACATGTGAAACGCGTAAAAAACGAAAAAAATCGACTTTTCACCCGATTTTCGAAAATTTCATTTGTGTTTGGAAGCATGCGAAACGAAAAAAAAATCGACTTTTCACCCGATTTTCGAAAATTTCATTTGTGTTTGGAAGCATGCGAAACGAAAAAAAAATCGACTTTTCACCCGATTTTCGAAAATTTCATTTGTGTTTGGAAGCATGCGAAACGAAAAAAAAATCGACTTTTCACCCGATTTTCAAAAATTTCATTTGTGTTTGGAAGCATGCAAAACGAAAAAAAAAATCGACTTTTCACCCGATTTTCGAAAAATTCATTTGTGTTTGGAAGCATGCGAAACGAAAAAAAAAATCGACTTTTCACCCGATTTTCAAAAATTTCATTTGTGTTTCAATAATACATGTGAAACGAAAAAAAAATCGACTTTTCACCCGATTTTCGAAAATTTCATTTGTGTTTGGAAGCATGCGAAACGAAAAAAAAATCGACTTTTCACCCGATTTTCGAAAATTTCATTTGTGTTTGGAAGCATGCGAAACGAAAAAAAAAATCGACTTTTCACCCGATTTTCGAAAATTTCATTTGTGTTTGAGAGCATGCGAAACGAAAAAAAAATCGACTTTTCACCCGATCGATTTTCGAAAAATTCATTTGTGTTTCAATACATGTGAAACTCGTGAAAAACGAAAAAAAATCGACTTTTCACCCGATTTTCGAAAATTTCATTTGTGTTTGGAAGCATGCGAAACGAAAAAAAAAATCGACTTTTCACCCGATTTTCAAAAATTTCATTTGTGTTTGGATGCATGCGAAACGAAAAAAAAAATCGACTTTTCACACGATTTTCGAAAATTTCATTTGTGTTTCAATACATGTGAAACGCGTAAAAAACGAAAAAAAAAACGACTTTTCACCCGATTTTTGAAAAATTCATTTGTGTTTCAATACATGTGAAACTCGTGAAAAACGAAAAAAAATCGACTTTTCACCCGATTTTCGAAAATTTCATTTGTGTTTGGAAGCATGTGAAACGCGTAAAAAACGAAAAAAAATCGACGTATCACCCGATTTTCGAAAATTTCATTTGTGTTTGGAAGCATGCGAAACGAAAAAGAAATCGACTTTTCACCCGATTTTCGAAAATTTCATTTGTGTTTGGAAGCACGCGAAACGAAAAAAAAATCGATTTTTAACCCGATTTTCGAAAATTTCATTTGTGTTTGGAAGCATGTGAAACGCGTAAAAAACAAAAAAAAAATCGACGTTTCACCCGATTTTCGAAAATTTCATTTGTGTTTCAATACATGTGAAACGCGTAAAAAACGAAAAAAAATCGACTTTTCACCCAATTTTCGAAAATCTCATTTGTGTTTGGAAGCATGCGAAACAAAAAAAAAATCGACTTTTCACCCAATTTTCGAAAATCTCATTTGTGTTTGGAAGCATGCGAAACGAAAAAAAAATCGACTTTTCACGCGATTTTCGAAAATTTCATTTGTGTTTCAATACATGTGAAACGCGTAAAAAACGATAAAAAATCGACTTTACACAAGAATTTCGAAAATTTCATTTGTGTTTGGAAGCATGTGAAACGCGTAAAAAACGAAAAAAAAACGACTTTTCACCAGATTTTCGATAATTTCATTTGTTTCAATACATGTGAAACGCGTAAAAAACGATAAAAAATCGACTTTTCACCCGATTTTCGAAAATTTTATTTGTGTTTGGAAGCATGTGAAACGCATAAAAAACGATAAAAAATCGACTTATCACCCGATTTTCGAAAATTTCATTTGTGTTTCAATACATGTGAAACGCGTAAAAAACGATAAAAAATCGACTTATCACCAGATTTTCGATAATTTCTTTTGTTTCAATACATGTGAAACGCGTGAAAAACGAAAAAAAATCGACTTTTCACCCGATTTTCGAAAATTTCATTTGTGTTTGGAAGCATGCGAAACGAAAAAAAAATCGACTTTTCACCCGATTTTCGAAAAATTCATTTGTGTTTCAATACATGTGAAACGCGTAAAAAACAAAAAAAAATCGACTTTTCACCCGATTTTCGAAAATTTCATTTGTGTTTGGAAGCATGCGAAACGAAAAAAAAAATCGACTTTTCACCCGATTTTCAAAAATCTCATTTGTGTTTGGAAGCATGCGAAACGAAAAAAAAATCGACTTTTCACGCGATTTTCGAAAATTTCATTTGTGTTTCAATACATGTGAAACGCGTAAAAAACGATAAAAAATCGACTTTACACAAGAATTTCGAAAATTTCATTTGTGTTTGGAAGCATGCGAAACGAAAAAATAATCGACTTTTCACCCGATTTTCGAAAATTTCATTTGTGTTTGGAAGCATGCGAAACGAAAAAAAAATCGACTTTTCACCCGATCGATTTTCGAAAAATTCATTTGTGTTTCAATACATGTGAAACGCGTGAAAAACGAAAAAAAATCGACTTTTCACCCGATTTTCGAAAATTTCATTTGTGTTTGGAAGCATGCAAAACGAAAAAAAAAATCGACTTTTCACCCGATTTTCGAAAATTTCATTTGTGTTTGGAAGCATGCGAAACGAAAAAAAAATCGACTTTTCACCCGATTTTCGAAAATTTCATTTGTGTTTGGAAGCATGCAAAACGAAAAAAAAAATCGACTTTTCACCCGATTTTCGAAAATTTCATTTGTGTTTGGAAGCATGCGAAACGAAAAAAAAAATCGACTTTTCACCCGATTTTCGAAAATTTCATTTGTGTTTGGAAGCATGCGAAACGAAAAAAAAAAATCGACTTTTCACCCGATTTTCGAAAATTTCATTTGTGTTTGGAAGCATGCGAAACGAAAAAAAAATCGACTTTTCACCCGATCGATTTTCGAAAAATTCATTTGTGTTTCAATACATGTGAAACGCGTGAAAAACGAAAAAAAAATCGACTTTTCACCCGATTTTCGAAAATTTCATTTGTGTTTGGAAGCATGCGAAACGAAAAAAAAAATCGACTTTTCACCCGATTTTCAAAAATTTCATTTGTGTTTGGATGCATGCGAAACGAAAAAAAAAATCGACTTTTCACACGATTTTCGAAAATTTCATTTCTGTTTCAATACATGTGAAACGCGTAAAAAACGAAAAAAAAACGACTTTTCACCCGATTTTCGAAAACTTCATTTGTGTTTCAATACATCTGAAAGGCGTAAAAAACGAAAAAAAATCGACTTTTCACCCGATTTTCGAAAATTTCATTTGTGTTTGGAAGCATGCGAAACGAAAAAAAAAATCGACTTTTCACCCGATATTCGAAAATTTCATTTGTGTTTCAATACATGTGAAACGCGTAAAAAACGAAAAAAAATCGACTTTTCACCCGATTTTCGAAAATTTCATTTGTGTTTGGAAGCATGTGAAACGCGTAAAAAAACGAAAAAAAATCGACGTATCACCCGATTTTCGAAAATTTCATTTGTGTTTGGAAGCATGCGAAACGAAAAAGAAATCGACTTTTCACCCGATTTTCGAAAATTTCATTTGTGTTTGGAAGCACGCGAAACGAAAAAAAAATCGATTTTTAACCCGATTTTCGAAAATTTCATTTGTGTTTGGAAGCATGTGAAACGCGTAAAAAACGAAAAAAAAATCGACGTTTCACCCGATTTTCGAAAATTTCATTTGTGTTTCAATACATGTGAAACGCGTAAAAAACGAAAAAAAATCGACTTTTCACCCAATTTTCGAAAATCTCATTTGTGTTTGGAAGCATGCGAAACGAAAAAAAAATCGACTTTTCACGCGATTTTCGAAAATTTCATTTGTGTTTCAATACATGTGAAACGCGTAAAAATCGATAAAAAATCGACTTTACACAAGAATTTCGAAAATTTCATTTGTGTTTGGAAGCATGTGAAACGCGTAAAAAACGAAAAAAAAACGACTTTTCACCAGATTTTCGATAATTTCTTTTGTTTCAATACATGTGAAACGCGTAAAAAACGATAAAAAATCGACTTTTCACCCGATTTTCGAAAATTTTATTTGTGTTTGGAAGCATGTGAAACGCGTAAAAAACGATAAAAAATCGACTTATCACCCGATTTTCGAAAATTTCATTTGTGTTTCAATACATGTGAAACGCGTAAAAAACGATAAAAAATCGACTTTTCACCCAATTTTCGAAAATTTCATTTGTGTTTGGAAGCATGCGAAACGAAAAAAGTAATCGACTTTCCACCCGATTTTCGAAATTTTCATTTGTGTTTGGAAGCATGCGAAACGAAAAAAAAAATCGACTTTTCACCCGATTTTCTAAAATTTCATTTGTGTTTGGAAGCATGCGAAACGAAAAAAAAAATCGACTTTTCCCCCGATTTTCGAAAATTTTATTTGTGTTTCAATACATATGAAACGCGTAAAAAACGAAAAAAAGTCGACTTTTCACCCGATTTTCGAAAATTTCATTTGGGTTTGGAAGCATGCGAAACGAAAAAAAAATCGACTTTTCACCCGATTTTCGAAAGTTTCATTTGTGTTTGGAAGCATGCGAAACGAAAAAAAAATCGACTTTTCACCCGATTTTCAAAAATTTCATTTGTGTTTGGAAGCATGCGAAACGAAAAAAAATCGACTTTTCACCCGATTTTCGAAAATTTCATTTGTGCTTGGAAGCATGCGAAACGAAAAAAAAATCGACTTTTCACCCGATTTTCGAAAATTTGATTTGTGTTTGGAAGCATGCAAAAGGAAAAAAAATCGGAGTAACTTATATTTTTTTGTGCTAGACGTTTTATTGAAGTATGTCAAAAAGCAACCACTGCAGCAATTATCAATCGATTGCAGAAACATTATTTTGAATGCGTTGGTAAACCCGCGCTTACTCTGTGAGCAAAGAACGCAGTTTACATCTAAACGTTGGTAAAGCTTTCTAAAAGATAACTCGATTCAGGGTATTTTTTCCTCTGTACGTCACCCTCAGAGAAATCCTTTAGAAAGAGTTAAGCAAGAGCTTGGTCGTCTTTTTAGATCTTACTGCCATAATAATCACAGTGCCTGGGCTAAATAAATTCCTAAGTTAATTAGGTTTTTGTATAATGTAACTAATGAGTCAACAGGATTTGCTCCGGTTGAGTTTCAGTTTGGTTGCTGGGTTACGTCACCTCTTTCGGAATTTGGTTTGCTCCTTGAGCATATCATTGATCGAGATGCAAATTGCGTTCTAGGTTTAGAGAATATGAGAAAACGTTCTTAAAAACGTATTTTATGAGGTCCTTCCGACTCTCCAGGGATAATTTTTGAAGAAGGCGATATGGTGTTATTACGAGCTAATCCCGTCTCTTCTGCATTGAGTCGGGAAACCAAAAAATTCTTTCATTTTTTTTTGAGGGTTTTTATATGATTAAAAAACATATTGCCAACAAAACCTATGTGCTGCTACACCCTGATTCTAAAACGGACCGTGGGACTTTCTACGGCTGTCATCTTAAGCGCTACATTCCTTGTTCTGGGAAGTGCAAGTTGCTTCTAAAGCTTCTTGGACTCCCCAGAATGAGGGCAGTTGTGACAAGTTAGGCCACCCCACGTACATTTTTATTTAAAATAATACGCACATATAATAAATTTAGACTTACCTATCAGGTCAGGTCAAATTCTTTTGATAAAATCATAAAAAAATTATTTTTTTTTCTGCTGATCTATATCTAGAAAACATGTGCTTGTAACAATATTCTGCCGCTTTCTGGGCCTTTTCATAAATTAAATCAATTTATGTCATTACTTGCGTAGTTATTTATTGTTTATGGACAAGTGTGTGTCTCTTGACAATACCTATTACGTTCAATATAATTAATAAAAGATATACTTTAAAGTTATCAGCTGTAATTTATTTCCAGGGGATGGTAGAAACCGGAAACACTTTTTCACCACAATACATTGAGTATGGTAAAGTAGATTATAAAATATATCAAACTATTGCCCGATTTCACCAACAATTCCTAAACAGGAACCTAGTTAGGTAATGCCTAGCGATAGGCAATGCCTAAATGAATACTTACCTAAATTCGATTTTACCATAACATCCAGTACTTAGCTAGGCAGTTCCTAGTAAGGTAATGGGTTTTTAGGGATATTTTTATTTTACATGTTGGTACAATTGCGTGCGTGTACTTCATCTTAATAATTAATAGCAACATAACCACACATTTGTGTTTGTTTACTATTATTATTTTGTAATTGATAAGTAAATTGTGTAAGAAAGTAAGATAATGTCCGATAGTGAGAAAAGAAAACGGAGCCAAAATTTTTCAAAGGAGGAAAAATTAAAATTATTAGAATTAATAAACAAAAATAATGTTATATTAAATAAAAAAACGGATGGATTTACCAACCGGTGCAAAGAAACGGCATGGGGTAAAGTGTGCATGTCGTTTAATGCGACAACTTCATCTCATCGGTAAGTATAATTAATATTATAAATGCAAAACAAACAGTCACCGCTTTGTAAGTTTCGGTTGAATTTGCATTCATGATAGTCATAATATGCAACTACTACTTATCCTACACCTACATGTCTGTGTACTGGCCACACCAGCTACAAAAACTACATGCTTAATCTCTTTAATATATTGCAGTATGCCTGAAAGTTTGAAAAAAAAATTTAATAAATTAAAAAGTGAGGCCAAAATATATAAGTCGAAGCAGAGGATTTCTGTTATGAAGACAGGTGGTGGTGCCCACGAACTTCAAGATGACCCTACATTAGAGAGAGTTTTATCCATGATGGGACGAGGTGGAAGTGGAGTTATGGGTGTCGAAGATTCCGATTGTAGCATGGATGTGAACTCGCAGGGTAAGAATTATCGAGCAATTTAATTTAAAATAAACAAACTTTTTTTCTAGAAGCTGATACAGGTGATATATTATCACCTACAGGTGATATATTATCACCTGTATCAGGTGATGATATGGCTTGTTCATCACTAGGAGATTCCATTTTACCCATATTTATTAATGTGGAGGACGCTCAGGTCCAAATGGCTTCGTTTACAACATATGGACATGAAATGCAAACCCCAACAACTTCCGCACAGATAACTCCTACAACATCCGCACAAATATCTGTAGATACAGCACCTGTAAGTATTAACTTTTTCTCATTTTTATGAATAAAATATAAACAACATGATTATTAAATTATAGAATTATTTATTTTTCCCTAGCGTTCTAGAGAATCTCGACGAAGACCGTCTTCAAGAGCCAGCTTCTTCGATCTACAGGATCTAAAGCTGGGTACGGAGAAGAAAAAGCAAGAATTACTGGATTGCGAATAACAAAAACCCAGGAGCTGCATCAATTAAAAAAAAAGGATTTGGAGCAAAACGTGGCCATAAAAGAATTAATTTTATTAAAACTGAGAAGCAAGTTATATCTTTTATTTTGCATTCTACATATTAAAATATGTATTCACTAATACATCCCGTTCAATGCCATTTTGGTTCAAATTATTCTCCTGATTAATTTGTCCATTATCAATCAGTTGTTGAATGTTCTCAAGTTCGTCTGGTGGTTCTTGCTCTTTTTCATTGACACATATATTGTGAAGTATAGCACAAGCTACGATTACTGATGCAGCAGTCTCCAATTTCAGCTTTATGCCTATAGCCAAAACTGGAAACCTACGTTTTAGGACACCGTACTGCCTCTCCACCGTATTCCTTGTAACAATTTGAGCACGGTTGTAATTTTTTTGTGCGTTTGTTATAGGATTTAAAAATGGTGTCATCAGATATCTCTAGAATGATAATTAAACAATTTTATTTTCAGATAACGAAGCCATCGACCCAACCTGGATCAATGTATTAAAATGATTTATAATAAAACGTTTTTAAAATATTATTAGCTATTTTAATGATTAAATTACCTTTAAAGGATAGCCGCTATCACCCAATAATATCGAGTTGTTGTGTTCTCCCATTTCAAATCCATAGTAGAGGCGACTATTTTGGAAGATTGCAGAATCGTGAGTTGATCCAGGCCAACGTGCAACAATGTCCAATATTTTTAAATTTGCATCGGATACCGTTTGCACATTGATTGAAAAATAACCTTTACGGTTTCTAAACAATTCTGCGTCATCTCCTCCTTAAATTTTTTTTTTAAATGTTTATTGCTATTATATATAAAACTAATGTCAGTATACTCTGGTTATAACGGAACTGCAAATGGATACGTCAGTACATAATAACTGGCGTACCTTATAACCGATTGTACGTTACAATTGGAGTATACTGTAGTACGATTAGTTAATAAGAGCAAGTACATTTGCAGCAATAAAATGGTAATGTTATATTGATTGATCGAACATTATGATGAGAATAAAATAATGCGTCAGACATGTTCAAAAAATAAAAAATATACTTTTTTGTCGCAATGTTTAATTGTTAAATTAGTATAGTGTATATATGTATATATATACGAACCTGGTGATTGTATTTTTACATGGGTGCAATCCATCGTGCCAACTACATTGGGAAATCTTGCAATTTTGTAAAATCCCTCTTTTATATGATCTTTTTCTGCATCAGTTGGAAATTTAATATATTTTTTTCGTAACTTTATAATTGCATTTGTTACTCGCTTTACAATCCTGCAACCTGTGCTCACGCTAACACCACTGAAATCACTTACTTGAATTAAGTGGCTTCCTGTTGCATAAAATCTTAAAGTTAGCAATAATTGATTAATCGGTGCGATAGAATTGTTTCTGTAAATTATAATATTAATAAATATAAATAATCATAATTATTATATATTAATTTACTTACCTATCATCGTTGAATTCCAAATCAACTTCAATTTGCTCTAAAATTAATAGCACCGTTTGTTTTTTCATTCGAAACCTCCGAAAGAAATCGATGTTGTCATATATATCAAAATAATTTTCTCTAACCCTGATAATTCGCGGACGCCTGTAATTTTCTTCATCAGAAGAATCAAATCTATCTAATCGCTCAATTAAATTTATTGCATTCATGTTTGTTAGTGTTGACATAACAATTTAGGTTAGAAACTAGTACCTAGCGTTTGGGATGCCGTAAATCGGATACCTAAAGATAGGAACTCCTAACGCCTTTAGGTAATACCTAACGCCTGGTGAAAACCAAATTAGTGTTAGGAAGTTCCTATAGTTGCTTAGGTAATGCTTATATTTTAGGAATCGTTGGTGAAAACGGCCATATATCTCATATAAATATATTATATAATAAATATTAATTTCAAAATAAAGGTTTTTTTTATATATAAAAACTTAATTGGCGCAGTTGTTTGGTCAGTTTGATTGAGAGTAGCTTTTGTCCTCAACAAGTTAAAACTGACGTATTTTGTGATAAAATAGTATCGATTTACAAAATGATTAAATAATTGAAATCTTAGATAATATATCATTATTTGCATCTCAATACTCAAATACAAATTTAATATTAATACTAAAAATCTACTAAATATATTTGAGATTAATAATACCGAAATTTTATTTATTTATCTTGCATACCGACCTTTGTTGATAATCCCAATAATTTACTCAATTTTATTACTAGTAACTAAAGCAAATGCTAATAATTTTAATAGTACATAATTATTTAAAAGCATTTGTAATATATTGTACAGACTAAGAAAGATTAAAATCTGTTCTCATTTAGAATTTTGCAGATCAGCAGGACTACGCTTCCCTTGTTCGTGATCTAGTTTGCTTAAAACAAAATAATAGCTTTTTTTTACAAATTTACAAGAAGTGTATTAACACTTTAAATATATCTGGTTTTTAAACAAGAGCATCTGAAAAAAATGCAGCTGCAAATTGGATGATATTAAAAAAGAAATAAAAAAAGATATTGAAAACAGCAAACAAGACACAGCTATCTTAATAGGAGGCGATTTTAATGCCAGAATTGGAGAATATAACACAATTAAACCAGAAATTTATAACGATAATAACACAAGAAAATCAAAAGACAAAATTTTAAATATAGAAAGGAAAAAGTTTATAAAATGGATAGAGGAAGATGCTTGGAATCTGCTAAATGGTAATTGGGAAGGAGATAAAAATGGCGAATAGACATATATTATCAACACACGAGCATCCGTTATAGACTATGCGATGACTGACGAGGAAGGGGGTACATTCATAAATAAATTTAAAATAGGTGAAAGAATTGAGTCCGACCATCAACCTTTAGAAAATACAATACAGGAAGAAGAAAACAAGAAAGAGTATGAAAAACCTAAACATCAAGAAAAGAAAACAAAGATATGGAATGATGTATGCATAAAAAAATACAAGAACAAGCTAAGAGAAAAATGTTAAGCAAGAGTGGTACGTGGAAAGACCTAAAAGACTTAATGACCAATTCTATAGTAAAAAGAGAAATAACAATTACGGAAAGAGAAGAAGATTGGCACGATCAAACTTGCAAGATACAAAAACAAAAAATGAGACAAGAACAAAAAAAAGTAAGAAGAGGTAAAGCAACAATTGAAAAATTTATTTTAGAAAAAAATGAATATAAAAAGTTATGTGAAAAAAAGAAGAAATAATGGAAAAAATAGAAGAAGAACAAATAAAAAGTATAACAACAGAAGAAAACCTATGGAAGTACATTAAAAAAACTAAAAACAAAATGAGAGATGGGACAAATAACATATTAGTAGAATCATTCAAAGATCATTTTATGATAACAATGGAAGAAAGTAAAATAGAAAATAAACAAGTAGGTATAGCAGCAGAGGACACAAACAAAATATTAGAGCAGGATAGCGAAATACTAAAAAGTAAAATAGATGACCAAATAAAATTACTAAAAAATAGAAAAGCGCCAGGAGAAGACATCATACCAAATGAAGCGTGGATATATGCGACACAAGAAATAATACATACTATGCACTCAACCATAAACAAGATATGGATTAAAGGCATACCGGAGGAGTGGAGAATGGGACTAATAAAACCAATTTTTAAAAATGGAGATAAAAAAGAACCGTACAATTACAGATCAATACCCTAAATGAAAAGAAATATAAGATATACGCAGGAATAATTAAAAATAGATTAGAAAAAGAACTGACGGAAAAACAAATACTAGCAGATACACTAATGGGTTTTAGAGAAAAGCGAGGTGTAAGTGATGCGACATATACGCACCAAGTGAAACATAATATAAAAAGAAAACAAGGCAAAGTGTATGCGCTATTTGTTGATTTAAAGGCAGCTTTTGATTCAATTAACAGAATAAACTTAATTAAAGTAATGAGAGACAAAAACATAGACAGAAGACTAATAGAAGCCATAGCAGACATATATAAAACAACAAATAATAAAGTAGAAATAGACGGAAAATCCTCGTCAACTTTTAAAAGAGGATTAAGGCAAGGGTGCCCGTTAAACCCAACCTTATTTGATATATATGTTGCAGATCTAGAAGAGACACTTAGGAAGGGACAAGGAGGAGGAATTGTGTTTGGGAGAGGAAAAATATGGAGTCTGAGCTACGCCGATAATGTTGTGGTAATGTCACAAGATTACAAAGGAATGGTGGAAGTAATGAAAAGACTTAAAACTTATTTGGAAATAAGAAAACTAAAGCTAAACACAGAAAAAAACAAAAATTATGGTATTCCAAAAAGGACACGAAAGAAAACAAGAAGAATTTTATTGGGGAGAGAAAAAAATTGAAGTAGTTAAAGAATTCAAATATTTGGGATATAATTTTGACTATAATAACACACACAAAATTCATATAGAAGCAATAGCAAGAAAAGCTAAATTAGCGATGCGGGAACTTTGGAGCATTGGCAAAAGAAAACTAGGAGAACATTACCAAGCCAAAATGCTACTTTTTGATGCCGTTGTAAGAAGTATTTTAACATATGGAGCTGAAATATGGGGTTGGAAAAAAAGTGATCCAATAGAAAATCTGCACCACAAATTTATTAGATGGACATTAGGTGTAGATAGAAACACGCCCGAATACATTGTTATGCAAGAAGGACAAAGGAACGAAATGGCTACAACTGCAATTAAAAAAGCTGTGCGATACGTAGAAAAAATACGACAAAAAGAAATAAACATACTAATACAAATAGAACTAGAACGAAAAAGAACACAAACAGGAAGCAACAAAAATAGATTTACAAATGAACGAAAAAGGTGCCTAGGAAATCTGGGAATATCAGAAGAGTGGTGTGAAAGCATAAGAAGTTGAGGTCAAAGTATTTTAATAGAAATTACAGATGCAATAAATGGACAGAATGGACAAATAAAAGAATTGGAAAATACAAAAATCAACATACAATACGAGGTACAAAGACGTTTTAGTGTACAGGCTTCCGCAGTGTCTTCTTAATCCAAATATTTCTGCAGAAGATAAAATAAACATTACAAAAAAATGACTGAATTAATTGGAATTGACATACTGACTATTAGGTGCTACATTTGATTTAAAAAAATTCAAATTAATCATTCAGCATTTACTCTTAAAAATAAAACATTAACCAAGTAAAGCCGTTATTTTTTATGTAAAACCTCTGAGCAGTTTACTTAAATACATACTGATATTAAAAGGGAAACAATAATCGTACCTCATCAAAGTAACAGTTTAATTCAAATATCAGAACGTATAACCTTAGCACAAAATTAAACAGCAATAGTATCAATAAGAAATTGTTCCGATGAGACTCTTTCATTAGAACTTTATGAACCAATAACTGTTTTGAATTACAATCGTTATAAACAACGCTGCAAAGTAAATAATTTTGATGTTGATAATTCCCCTGATTTTAATAAGATTAAAACGGCTTCCATGAATGAGAAAGAGACATTTCTTATACTTATAAGTAAAAAATCTTTGTAAACAGAATTAAATAAAACTCAAGCTAGACATAAAATAAGAACAACTGACAAATTACCTATTTACACAAAACTTATTGCTACCTCCATATATATATATATAAACAGAAAGTACAAAATCTAATAGGAAAAATGTTAAAATTAAAGATAATAATACCTTCAAACTTTTCGTAATTATCACCCATTTGGTTTGTACCTAAAAAAGCAGAGAAAAATAGCCAAATAAAATGACAATCTGTAATAGATTATAGAAAACTAAACAAAAAGACTATAACTGACAAATATCATATTACAAATATTTCAGACTTTTTTGATCAATTAAGATAGTGTCGGTACTTTTCGATCTTACTAGTGGATTTCACCAAATCAAAATTGACCCACAAGATACCGAATAAAATGCTTTTAACACAGAAAATCGTAATTATGAATTTTTAAGAATATCTTTTGGCTTGAAAAACGCTTCAAACACATTCCACTGAGTCATAGATCACATTCTAGAAAGGTTAAATGATAAAATATTGTATGTCACGCTTTGCGTTTAACTTAAAAATAGTTAAAATCTAATTAGTTGCTTTGCAATTAACAATTGAGTCACAACTAACATATTAAGAATTCCTTTGTTTTGACTTTTTTATCACAATTGCACTTTTTGATTGGTGTCTGAATTTACGCAGTATCTCACATTTATTACGTTTTTGAATAATTTTGAAATAATACACGGTCTCACATTTACCATAAAGTTCTCTTAAATATAAATGTTTGTTTTAAAAGTTGAGACACAATGCATTTATTGGTAATTTTCTGCCAGTTAAAACACAATGCATTTTGTGTGTGCCACGATGCACATCTTGATAATTACACGTTTTGGCACATTTTGATGTTTATTTAGTAGTTTTGACAGTGTTGCACACTATAAATTTTACAATTAGTTGACTTGATGCAACGTCATTCATTTATTGAATGTGGTGAAGTAGTTTCTACTACGGTTCCTGCTCACCCACTCAAGTGTTGGTGGCATTGAATTGTCTTTTTTTGCAAATGTTATTTGTCTTTAAATTAGGGTAGCAGGTTAAAAGTCATATTTATTGACAACACACAGTTGGAACGGTAAACGGGGATCATTTGTTGAACGTGGGCACGTAGTTTTTAATAAGATTTCCGCCTACCAATCCTAATGTAATTTTATTATATTAAATCTAGCTTTATAATTACCAACAGTTGGGTGTCTGTCTGAGCACTCTTCATTAATTGCGAGTCAATATTTTTAAAATTAATCTAAATGTACAGAAATCAGGCTGGTTTGTTAAGAAATCCAGATTGATGTTTGAAAATCAGGCTTAAAGTATGAAAATCCGGTTTTTAATATTAAAATCCGGCTTTATTTTTAACTATTTGAAATTAAATTGTTAAAATCTGTTTTCAAAAAAACGGCCAGATTTCTGTAATTTAAGCTTAAAGTATAAATATTACTCTTTCATTATAAATATTTGGTCTTATTTTTATTAAGTCAATTACAAATTGTTAAAATTTGTCTTAATTCTTCAAAAATTTGGCCATTTTGTTTGAAAATCAGGTTTAAAATATAAAACTTTGGCCGGTTCGTATAGAAATCCGGCTTAAAATTTAGAAATCTAGCTTTATTTTATTGAAATTTAATGTAAATTGTTAGAATGTATCTTATATGCACAAAAATTTAAACGGTTGTAATAAAAAAAGTCCTGCTCAAAGTATAAGAATACAGCATTTAATACAAAAATAAGGCTTACATTAAATGCAATTTGTTAAAAAATCTGGTTATAAAGTCCAAAAACCCGGCCTAAAATATGAAAATTTAGCATAAAGTACAAAAATCCGGCTTTCAATAAAGGAATTTATCTTAAAATTAGGAAATTTTGCTGGTTAGTGTGTAAATTTGACCTAAAATAGAGAAATCCGGCTTTTATTGGAAAAATCTTGCTTAAAAGTTAGAAATGCGGTCACACTTTATAAATTAAAAGTAAATAAATGTAATTTTTGATTTACACATAATTAATGCAATAATTCAAAAAAAATGTATCAACTTTTCTTTAATATTTACAAAGTTAACCACAATTTTTTATTAAATTTTATTAATTATTGGAACTATTTGTCCGCCATTTTGTTAAATAAAATTTTTAACATTTTTTATTTTATATTTAAATTAACACATAACTGACGCATTATTTCAAAAAATTTCATTTAATTTTTTTCATAAATTTCAATGTTATTAACAGTTGTTTAGTGGACTCAATTAAACAGAAAATTTGTTGTTGTTTAATTCATCAGTTTTCTTTAGATGATCAAAAAAATAGTTGTTGAAAATAATCTTAATTTTGGATTCTGATTTCAACTGTTTTACAAAGCAAATTCCAAAATGAAGTCAATTAAAATTTATAATTAACAAAACGGCGGTTTATTAACTAATTAAAAAAAAAAATAAATTTCATCAGTGTTTATTAGTTATAAACAAATTTAACTAACTAAAATTTACTTAGTTTTAGATTCTTATGTCTAATTTTAGAAAACCAATTTCAAAATGGCGTTTGTTAAAATTAATAATTAACAAACGACTACATAACTATTGAAATTAAAAAATTATTTTTTTAAATTATTACTTTTTTTTAGTCAGAAGCAAAACCAACTATCCAAAATCAACCTTATTTTAGATTTTAATGTTCAAAATCTTAGAAAACAAATTCCAAAATTAAAATTAATAATTAACAAAATTGCGTCTACTAAACTCATTAAATGAAATTTAAAAAATGTCACTTTTCTTTAGTTAGAATAATTAACTTTGTATTATAATGTCTACTTATTTCTTTCTAGTAGCTTTTCTCTAGTAATCCATTTATTTCTGAGTAATAATATATTGTAGTCTTATCCGTATATAATACTTCTTTCACTAATATGTTTTCATGTTGATAGATGGTTCTATAAAATTATTTGCAAATTAGATATTTAATTACATATTTAAAGCAATTATGTAATTATTATTGCTGTAGAAATTAAAATTTAAGATATTAAGCTTCATTTATTACTAGTCACTAAGTTACATCTTAAATCAATATTATTTGTTTCCAATTTTTTTGAGCTTGCTAACGCTTTAATACATTTTAAAAGATTTTACAAAATTGATTATTAAACGACTAACCATTAAAAACAAAAGAACAAAAAAATAATAATCAATTTATAACAATAGCCGTTTTCATGTCATCTACCAAATGTGACCTAATTTTTTATCAGCGCTCATTAACGTATTGTTATGTATGGATTTTTTAAATACAATAGCTGTTTTTCTGTATATAACAAAAAGTAAAAGCATTAAGAATTATTATTTTATAATAATATTGTTGATGTCACCTCATTTTAACTAAAACTGTCAATGAAATAAGTTGCAAATATGAAAGTTATTAAATGTTTTATATTTCTGTTGCTAATAGACTTTTACCAAGCATCTGTTGGAAGAGAATTACTTAATGAGGTAAAATTATACTTTATTTATTTATGAATTATTTCACAGAACTATTGTTATCAATCTGCAAGTTAACAAAACACTATTAGATTATAATAGCGCATAATTTCTTACCGGCGTAATCAATTAGAATGTTAAACATGTCAGAGACTTTAAAATTGATTTTTATTTATGTAGTAAAATTTGTTTTCTTATATATTTGTATACTATTTTTACTGATCATTTTAGTTTGTACAATAGCGTATTGATTTTGACGGTTGATCAATGTCAATGAGTGTTTAATCTCTATAGAACATGTTCTAAATTCTTACATTAAAACCTCTAGTGTCAGACTGCTCTAACAATCACAAAACATTAGATATGTATTAACAACAGATAATTTATTATATAAATTTTTGTAACTTTGTTGGTAACGTTGACACCGTCAAAAATATCGTCACTAAACCTAAGTTTTACTTTAGTATCTACTTACTGACTTGTCAAATTCTTTAATAATAATAATAATAAATACATTTATTGCCCATAGTAAAAATATATATATCTTAACGATTACATAATTACAAAAATATATTAAAAAATAATTCAAGATTAGATTGAATGTAGTAACATTCTAATCTTTCTCTTGAACCTGGTCTATACTAAAATTTAAACATAAAAAACATAAATAACAAAACAAAAAGTGATTCATTTTCTCTAGATTCATACATGATTTTATGACTTATACTAAATGATTGAATGACAAAATATGGATAAAATAAAATAAATAGTAAATAATTAAACGTGATAATTTACAAATAAACGGTACCAAAACTTGGAAACAGTAAGATTCATAAATTTAAAAAAAATATAATAACTTAATATTTTAGGCACTTAAATAGTCCTTAATGCGCTCTTTAAATTGTTGTTTTGATAAAAGTAATAGGTTAGTCGAAATTGAATTTAGAGTTGCTGCTATATTGCATCTAGAAGATCTTTTAAACATAGCCGTTCTGTGTGCTGGAATATTTAATGCTGTCCTTCTTCTTATATTAATATAGTGCACATCACTTCTGTATGTTATTTTGTTGTATAGATATGGCGGTACTTTCAGTTTAATTATTTTGTGATATAAACAACATGCGTGCTTCTTTCTTCTATTTATCATGTTCAACCACTGTGCGTTTATTAATGTGGGACTACGTCTACGCACTCCATAGATAAACCGCAAACATGCGTTTTGAACTTGCTGAAATTTTCGTACACTATGACTGTCTAAACAAGGTCCGTAAACGTAGTCACAGTAATTAAAGATTGACAATATCAGTGAGTCACACAGCAACTGCTTAATTTGAATTGATAAGTAATATCTATGGCCATATAATGCTTTTAATTTTCAATATGCCTTGCCTACTAATAAATTTATGTGTTTTCTGAATCTTAAATATTTGTCAATTATCAATTAATTCAATCTCATTTAACTTAATTTTTAGTTGTTCACTTAAGTGTTGGCGTTTAGACGTATGCGCAAATAACATTACCACTGACTTTTTAGGATTGAGCTTTAAATTGTGGTGTTTTGACAAAACTACTAAATTTTCTAACTCCTTGTTTATTATGTTATTTATATTTATTGTGTTAATCTGACTATTTGGGTTGAATGAATAATACAATTGTGTGTCGTCTGCGTAATAATGGTATTATAATTGTTCAAAAGCTAAATTTAATTTAAAGTGTAAAAAGAATATAACATCGGCCCTAAAACACCACCTTGTTGTATCTCCATCTGCATTAACTGTGGCATTGAAGAAGTTTGTTCTAAAATTACTCAATTTTGTCTATTTTTTAAGTAGTTATTGAAAACAGAAAGTGTATTGATACTAAAACCAATATGTTTAGAAATAGGTCCCCTTTTAAAAGTATTATTCAGTGAGCATTGGACAGATTTTGCTAGAAGCACGCTTGATGATGTCATTTGACGTTCTTATGTTTGCTGCTGCTGCCCTCACGATGCCGTCTTTGCCTGGAAATAATTCCTCAATGCATCCAAGCTTCCAGCGAAGGGGAGGGATGTTGTCCTCTTTAATCAACACTAATTGCCCGGTCTTCAGGGAAGGAGATTTCTTACACATGCCTTTGGGTCGTTGCTGGAGTGTGTGTAGATATTCCATCGACCAACGCTTCCAAAAGTGTTGGCGCATTTTTTCTAAGTGTTCCCAGCGAGAAAGCTTATTGTCAGGTAAATGAACAATATTTGGCTGTGGTAAGGCTGTTAGAGCATTGCCAATTAGGAAGTGTCCGGGAGTTAAGTAGGCGAGGTCATTTGGATCGTTGGATAATGGTCCTAAAGGGCGCGAGTTTAGAACGGCTTCAACCTGGCATAAAAATGTGGTCAATTCTTCGAACGTCAGCCTGGTCTCTCCTAGTACACGCTTTATGTGTGTTTTCGCAGACTTCACTGCTGCCTCCCATAGTCCACCAAAGTTGGGTGCTCGTGGGGAAATGAAATGCCAATGGATTTTCTTGTCATTAAGGTACTCCGCAATTCTTACTTCGGAGTTGGTCACAAATTGATAAATTTTTGCTAATTCATTTTTTGCACCGACGAAATTGGTACCATTGTCGCTGTACATGTCGCTCACAATTCCTTTCCGAGCTACAAATCTTTTAAGGGATGCAAGGAAGGCATCTGTAGTTAGATCTGACACCAATTCTATGTGGACGGCCTTAGTTGCAAAGCAAACGAATAGTGCTGCGTAGGCTTTAGTAAATCTTTTTGATCTTCGATTTCCAAGTCGGACTTGAAATGGTCCACAGTAGTCTACGCCCGTCGTCATAAATGGTCTAGCTTGCTGCGTTCGTGCGGATGGAAGATCGCCCATGAATAGTGCGTTTATTTTTGTTGGGTTTGCCCTGAAGCATTTTACACATTTCTTCAATACCTGTCGGACAGTACTTCTTCCTGATAATGGCCAATACCTTTTCCTGATGGCAGCCAGCGTGAGTTGATGTCCACAATGCAGAAGTCTCTCGTGTTCTGTTTTTATTATTAGATTGGTCAAAGTACTGTGAGGCAAGACAATTGGGTGTTTGTGGTAAAACGGTAATGATGAATTTTGCAGTCTTCCTCCAACATGTATTAGGCCTTGTGAATTGACAAATGGATTGAGACAAAATAGTTTGCTAGTTTTCCGTATTTGTTGCCCTGTTATTAAGTCTTGCATTTCATCCCCGAAATGAATGACCTGATCAGCCAGAATCAAGTTTTGTTCCGCTTCCAGCAACTCAGCTGGTTTCAATGTGCCCGTTCGTTTATCTTTATTCATGCAATTATGGATAAATCTTTGAATATATGAGATAACTCTGATTAGACGATTATAGTTCGAGTATTTTTTTACAATGTCTTCAACGAATGCGGTTTTGATTGTAATCGCTAAACACATTTTCTTGGGGACTTTTTCTTCGGGAATGTTGATACCTTTTTCGTTATTGGCCATTGACCTGGGCCATTTATCGGTTGGCTTACACAGCCATGTTGGCCCATGCCACCAAAGATGGTTGTTTAGTAATAGTTTTGATGATTCTCCTCTGGATATTATATCGGCCGGATTTTCATGTGTCGAAACGTGTCTCCAATCGCTGGTCTTTGTTAAAGAATTAATCTCTCCAACTCTATTGGCAACAAAAGTTTTCCACTCTTTGTCGGCTTTTATCCAACTCAAAACTATAGTGGAGTCTGTCCAATAGTATGTTTGATTTATTTCAATGTTCAGGGATCCTTTTAGCTGGTTTACAAGTTGCGCTAATAGCAAGGCCCCACATAGCTCTAATCTTGCTATGGATATGGTTTTTAAGGGTGCAATTCTTGACTTGGCGCATAATAGCTCGGCAGCCCGTTTTCCTGTATTGCTGATTGTGCAAATATAGATACATGCTCCATATCCATGCTCGCTGGTGTCGGAGAAAGCGTGTAGTTCCATTCTTTCAAGCGCTTGCCAGTTGATCACCTTCCTTGGTATTGACATATTATTTATGTGGGGTAAGTCGTTTAAATATTCGTCCCAAAGAGTGTGAATTGACATCGGCAAGGATTCGTCCCATCCAATTTTCAGTTTCCATATTTTTTGCATTACAATCTTTGCAGTAATGGTTATTGGTCCGATGAGTCCTAGCGGATCGAATATGCTGGCAATGCTAGAGAGGATACTTCGCTTCGTAAACCTTTGGATTTGTTTGGATGAGATAGGATTTGCATAATGAAGCGAGTCCTTAGCTGCATTCCAGTGCAAACTAAGAGTTTTTATGATTTCGGTCTTGGGTATTGCAATTCCACTGCATTTGTCTTGATGATCTATTGTTTCTAGCAGCGTAGGTTCATTGGATGCCTATTTATGGAGATTGAATCCTCCTGTTTCTAATAGGTTTGTTACTTCTTGACGTATGATATTAGCCTCCTCGTATGTTCTCGCTCCTGTAAAGAGATCGTCGACATAAAAATCTCTTCGTACAATTGTTGCGGCTGTTGGGTAGTTTAGACGTTCTTGTTTCGCTAGCTCATCCAGACATTTTATGGCTAGGTAGGATGCAGACGCAGTTCCGTAAGTAACCGTATTGAGTTCGTAAATCTTTATGTTCTCAGCGGGATTATCTTTCCATAAGATTCTCTGTAGGTGTGTTTGTGTTTCGTACAATTTGATTTGTCTGTACATTTTTTGAATGTCGGCGGTTATTACGAATTCGAATGTTCTGAATCTGGTAATTATGCTGAATAAATCCTGTTGTATGGTAGGACCTATTCGTAGAATGTCGTTAAGAGATACTCCTGACGATGTCTTGCATGATGCGTCAAAAACGACTCGTATCTTTGTCGTTAGGCTAGCGTCCTTTTTAACTGGATGATGAGGTAGATAATATGGAACTGTTGGGGTGTCTGATGTGCCTTGTACTTCTTTCATATGCCCAAGTTTGCTATACTCTTGCATAAATTCAATATATTTATTTCTCAGGCTTGGAACTGCGCAGAGTCTCTTTTCCAAATATGTAAAGCGTTTTAAAGCCTTGTTGTAAAGTGTTCCTCGCATAGTTGCCCGTTTTTTGTTTGTGTTTTGGAGGACATCTCTTCGAGTTCCCAAAATTTTGATATTTTTTCCTCTATGTCTTCGTGAATGTAATAAGACAACGTCGCCGCATTGATTTCCTTATCCAAAGTGCCAGAGACAATCCAGCCCAATTTTGTTTTTTGAAAGTACAATCCATCCTTTGATTGTATTTGTCCAACCATTAATAAGTCCCAGAATATTGAAGCACCTAATATTGCATCAATCTGCTCACATTGATTATATTTGGGATCTGCTAATTTAATCTGCTTTGGTATTTGAATGCCTCTCCCCTTGATAGATTTTATTGGGAGATTGTCAGTTAATCTATCCAGTATCAAGAATGTTGCTTCGCAGGTGTAATCGTTTATTCGGGAATGCATTTTTGCTCTAGTTTTCCATTTGATATTAATACCAGCTGCTGACACTCCACTGACAGACATGTTTATAGATTCTTTAGTAAGTCCCAGTTTTTTGACAAGGTTTGCCGTTAGAAAATTTGACTGCAAACCTGAATCTAATAGCACGCGACATCTCCGCATTGTGCCCTTTTGGTCCATGATATCAACTTCCGCGGTAGGCAACAGAGTCTCTTCTATCATTGTCGATGTTTGATAGCAATGTTCTTCCGGTGTTTCATCAATATGTATGAGAGTATGATGTCTCTTCTCGCAGCGAGTACAGCTTTGCTTGGAATAGCAGGTCTGATGCGAATGATTGGCGCCTAGGCAATTAAGGCAGAGTTTATTTTTGCGAACTACATCAATTTTCTGTTGTAACTCTAAAGATTTGAAGCTGTCGCAGAAATACAATGGATGTTTATTATCGCAAACAACACACCTTGCACGTGTTGTTGATTTTTGGTTGGATGTGGTTGCAGCGTGGGCTGCGGATCTCCCTGCCACGTAGTTCAAAGGCCTGTTACTCTGCTTAAATTGTTGAATGTTGTCGGTAGATATTCTCGCGATTGCCTTTAAGGTATTCATCTTGTGATTTATGAATTCAACTAGTTTGGACACGGTGAGTATTGTGTCTTGTTTTTGCATCGAGTTTTCCCATTCCTTGGCAGTGGTAGGGTCCATTTTGCGGGTTGCGATATTGGTAATTAATGCATCGTATTTGTTTATATTTAATGCGTCGAGGGCTCGATCGTGTTTTGCTATACCATTTGCAAGTTTGGTTAGGTTTTCCAACGTTTCACGTCTTGAATCAGCAATGTCAAGTATCGAGAAAACGTGCTCACGTACTATTAATCTTTTGTTGTCATAACGCTCTTGCAAAAGTTGCCATGCAATTGCGTAGTTTGCTGGTGTTACGTCCAGAGATGCGATTGTTTCCGCAGATTCGCCCACTAGTGCTGATTTCAAATAGTGTAGCCGTTGTCCGTCAGTGATGTTCTCGCTTTTGTCAACCAATTGGCTAAACGTGTCTTGAAATCCATACCAATCTTCTAGTTTGCCATTGAATTTAGGCAGTGCTATGGGTGGTAGCTTTATGGCTAAATCTTGATTGCTGCTGGTACTGGGAGCAGGCCTAATTGTTGTTTCACGTCGCTTTCTAATAGTTTTCTCCGCTGTA
Organism: Tachinus rufipes; assembly: GCA_963932245.1. Classification (NCBI taxonomy): domain Eukaryota; kingdom Metazoa; phylum Arthropoda; class Insecta; order Coleoptera; family Staphylinidae; genus Tachinus; species Tachinus rufipes. The sequence continues at coordinate 15,322,692 of OZ010748.1, read as the reverse complement.
CTTAATGACGCGTTGTAATTTGCTTCAAAATTTGACATTTCTTCTTCAAAGGAATCTTCCTCGGCTTCTAGTTGAATTGCGCAGTGAATGTTGCAAAATTCATCGTAACAAGTTTCAACGCGATTTTTGGCAGTGACAAGATCCTGGATGTCGTCTCTGTCGCTGAATTTGTTCAGGAATGTGGCAAATCGAGTGACCTTCGATTTTATCATCCTTCTTTTGTTGCGTAATTCCTTAAGTTTTAAATCGGATCTCTCCGTGATGATTGACTCGTCGCCGGCCATGTTAATATCTTCCGGTTGTTTGATGTTGGTTATAATTGTAGCTTGGATCTTATATCCGGTTCGAAGGACCAATGTTTCGTACCACTGTACGTGTGCACGTGTGGTGGTAGCTGAAGTATTAGATCACTTGACCAAGTGGTTGTAATGCACTTGCTTCATGTCAAGCGATAGATAGGTTTCATTAAATAAAAGATAGATTTGCGATGTTTTCTGTTTGCAGTCTGCAGGTAGACTGTTTTTATTTTCTCCTCAAACATATTTATATACAAAAATGTCCATTGGTAAAAGTAATAAAAGGATTAAAACGCCTAATGGGGTTTTCTATGAGAAAATATCTATTAGTATAAGTAATAAAAGGATTAAAATGCCTAATGGGGTTTTCTATCATATTATCCCCAATTGGCCAGGTGTTCATGACGATTGTAGTTCCTGGTAAAACCCACAATAAAGGGTACATTATAATTCCAGTTAATATTACACCTAATAAAATATACAAAATAGCATTTACATAAAAGATAATATAAGAGATAAACATATTATAAAATGGAGATCGAACAGCAGTACTTTTTCCTTTATCTGTTGATGAAATTATATCGTCCGATACTTTAAGTAAGGCTGTTGCACAACTATAATCTGATCTGAAACCTGATTGCAATGGTGACATAATCTGGTTTTTTGTAAAGTATTCCTTTATTTGACGTTCAACCATTTTTTCAATTATTTTTGACAGTGTTGGCAGAATTGTAATTGGTCTCAGTTCAGAGTAATCGTGTGGTATCTTAGCTTTAGGAATAGGTATTATTTTTCCTTCTTTCCACAAATCTGGAAAAATTGAAGAAGTTATACAATAATCTATTATATGTACTAAAATAGGCAAAATCACTGGACAGCTTAAGTAAATCATGTAAATTGATATTTCATCAAGACCAATCGCTTTTGATTTAATATTAGAAACTAAGTTTAAGACTTCGGTTTCGTTTGTTAAGTTAAGTTCAAAGTTGTTTGTGAGTAATTTATCTTTGGTATTATTGTTATAAAATTTTATAGTATTTTGCTTTTCTACTAGATCTATTATTGAAACTACACTATTAAAGTAGTCATGAATACAATTGACGTTTTTTTAAATGTTCTGGTATAAGAAAAGCAACTTTTTTCTTGTGAATGCTTAAAATTGACATTTTTCCATTTAACGGTTTTCAAAATTCGTGTTCAATGTATGCTTTTTTTTCATTTCTAAGCGCTGTTAAGGTATAGTTTCTTAGTTGTTTGTAGTATTCCCACTGCGTTGCCTTTTTATATGTTTTAAAGTTTTTAAATGTTTTGTCTCGAAGTTTCATCAACAATTTAATATTTGGAGTAATACATGTAGGAAATAATAATATTCAGCGGCAAATAAAACAGTCCCACTCTATTTAATTCACCTGTAGGTTTATTGTGATCAGGGTTTTTCTTATATAACAGATTAATTAATTACATATTACATCTACACTCTTGATACATTTTTTATAAATTAACTAATATAAACGTACGAAACAATTAATAGCGCGATCCTTACTTCTTAACTCTTGTACGTGACGTTCGTCTTGTCGGTTCAGTTTCGACTCTCTCGGGTCGGGCGGTTCCAAGCGTCTTGTATCGTACAGGGGCGTCCGGTCCTACAACTCGGCCATCCGTACTTTCGATCTCGTCTTCGTGGTCGACGCCGGTTGCCTCATCCTCGGATTCGTCATCTTCTCCACGGTCGCCTTCGGAACAGAGTGCCCACGGTTTCACGAAGTCGGCTGCAGTGGATGTCTCCTTGGGACCCTCTTCTGGACCAACTCGTTCCACGTCGTATCGGTCGTGTCTTTTGACTCTGGTTACTCTGTATGGACCTAGAAATTTACGTTTTAATTTGCCCAAATTGGTGAACTGGGTTCGCTTTATGGCGATGAGGTCACCAATCTGGTAAGTTCTGGCCAGCTTCCGTCGTTTGTTGTAGGTTCTTCGGTTCTCTTCCTGCAATTTCAAAATTTGCTTTTTAGCAGCCTTTCGGACTTCTTCTCGATCTTCCAGGAACGTTCGACGATACTCCTTTTGTATTAACTCTTCCAAACCAGGATCACTGGGATGACGCATCTGCACTCCAAACAACAGTTTGAATGGGGTCGTGTCGATGCTCCTTTGGTGAGTCCTGTTCAGTGCCCTTTGTACGTCTTCTACATTTCGGTACCATTTCGCTTCGTCTTCCAGTGAAAGTTTAGTAAGGATGGGAATTATGGTTTTGTTCATTCGTTCTACCTGACCGTTCGCACGACCAACTCCCGTGGTGATGTGTGTCAGATCGATTCTTTCAGTTCTGCAGTAATCTTCAAAGGCTGTAGACGTGAAGGCGGTCCCTCTGTCTGCGATAATGCGCTTTGGATTCCCAAAGGTGTGCTTTTGGACCTCAAGCTTTGCAATGGCTTCTTGACTTGTCACCGTTTTCGTAGGGTACAACCAGACAAATTTGCTAAATCCATCAATGATTACAAACAGGTACTTGTATCCCTTGCCTGTGGCTGCCATAGGACCAAGGTGATCGATATGGTAGGTAGTAAGTGGTAGCTCATCTTTGCTAATAGGATTCAGGAATTCGGATAGGATGCATGGGATGCAGTTCCTCACGCATTCCTCAATCCTCTCTTGCATCCTTGGAAACCAAAATTCTCTGAGAACCAGGTCCTTGGTCTTCTTGATAGCAAAGTGACCATTGTTCTCATGGAAACTCTTTACGATGCCAGCTTGCATCAGCTCTGGGACGACCAGCAATGTCCTACCCTCGTGTTCTCGGTAGAGCAAGTCGTTCCTCAACACGTACTCTTTGTATGGTCGACCAGTGGATAGAAGTTGCCTAATGACGCATAAATGCTCATCTCGTGATTGAGCAGACTCCACGGACGCAATCAGTTCATTCTTGACGACTAACATCACACTGTTTCGGGATAGAGCGTCAGCATGATTCATCCTGGTGCCAGGTCGGTGCTCGATGGAATAATTGAACTCGCTTAACAGCATGGCCCATCGTGCGACTCTAGTACATAAGTCTTGTTTCTTCATCGTTAACGTAAAGGCTGAGCAATCAGTTGCGATTTTGAATGTCAACCCGAGTAGGTATACTCTGAATTTTTGTAAAGCGTATATGACGGCGAGAACCTCCAGTTCGTAGCTGCTGTACTTTCGTTCGGCCTCTGAGGTTTTTCTGCTCATATAGAAGATTGGGTGAAGTTCACCGGAGTCGTTCTTTTGCAACAAGATCGCCCCGAATCCATCTATACAGGCGTCTGTATGCAGTTCGGTGACCGCGTTTACATCGTACATCCCCAGGACTGGTTCTGTCGACAGTATTCGCTTCAACTTCTCAAAGGCTAGATTTTCTTCGTCGCCAAAGGTAAAAGGAACATTCTGTCTTGTTAAGTTGCTAAGGGGTCTTGCGATTATCGAATAATCCTTAACAAACTTCCTGAAGTACCCCGTCAAGCCTAGAAAGCTTTGTACCTGCTTCACCGTAACGGGTTTGGGAAATTTCATCACGGCATTCACTTTCGCTGACGATGGCCTTATCTTTCCGTCTTCGATCCGATGTCCCAAATAATCGATGGTATTCGTTAGGAACTGACACTTCTTCCATTGAATTTGGAGACCATACTCTTCAGCCGTCTTTAAAACTATGGCCAATCTCCTCACTGCTTCTTCTTCGTTTTTGGCGAGCACTACCAAGTCGTCCATGTAGGTTAGTAAGATTCCATCTTTGATGTGTTCTCTGAATACTTCGTTGATGAATCTCTGGAACATGGCCGGCGAGTTGCACAAACCAAATGGCGTCTTTATGAACTCGTACTGGGCTGTTGGCGTGACAAAAGATGTATATTTTCGACTTTCTTCATCAATTGACACGTGGAAGAATCCGTTTTTCAAATCCAATGTACTAAAGATACGGTATCCTTGCAGACGATCTAATTGGTCCTCGATCAAGGGCAGAGGGTATCTGTCCTTGACGACTTGTTCATTCAGTCGTCTGTAGTCTTGGCAAATTCGTACTGCTCCGTCCTTCTTCTTCACCAAAACGATCGGACTCGCGAATTCTGACTGGCTAGGTCTGATTATGCCTTCTTGTAGCCATTCTTCCATCTGTCTGTCCACTTCGATTTTTTCCGCATGTGCCAACCTTCTGGGTCTGTGATAAATGGGAACTTCGCTCTTCAAAATGATCTTCATCTTCAACGAACTCTCCTTCGTCTTTTTAGTTGGATCGTAAGTCTTGTGTAACTGGTTGATCTCGTCTCTCAGGTCAGCGTTGATGACGTGACCTAGATCTAGTACAGGTGCTTCACATACAATGTTTAACATCTGTGCTTCGTCATCGGAAAGGTCGTCGCACACTTTCTTCGACACCATTATCCCATTTGCATCCATCTTGATGACAGCGTTCTTCAAAAATTCTTGGCCGATGACCATTGGGATCTTCAAAGCGTCGCTTGGTACCACGTACATCTTTGTGCTTACCACGACATCGTCGACTCCAATGTCGATTTGGAAGTTGCCTAAAGTGTCAACTCTGCTGCCTCCAATGCCTGTTAACGTTATTGTATTGTTTTGTAGACGTATTGGACCCAACGTCATAAAGGCATCGCGTTTGATTAGGTTGATGTCGCTTCCGGTGTCAAACAATGCAGGTATAGACTTTCCTCGTATGTTGACATCTTTGACAGCATAGTTCTTCTCGTGGTTGATCAACATGGTGCTCTTGGTATTGGTATCTTTTGGTTTGGTAGGACACACCCCCGCCTTGTGTCCAAATTCGTTACAGTTGAAACATTTTACTCCTCGTTCCTTGAACGGACAATCCTTGGATACGTGGCCTTTGCTTCCGCATCCATAACAACGCATGCGCGTGCCCTCGTCTTTCGTGGTTGGAGGTTTTCCACCACTTGGCGTTTTCACTTTGGTGTTAGGAGGTTTATCTTTTGAGTTTGATTCCGTCGTAGTTCTTCTGTGCATCGCTTCGTAGAGTTTGATCTTTGCTTTAAACTCTCGGAAGTCGTTGGCTCCGTACAAAATCATTTTGTTTGCAGGATCACCTGGAATTCCATCAAGGATGTATTGAATGGTGGTTTCTGGTTCGATGTATGCGCGGCTAGCTATTTCGCGCATGACCAGAGTGTATTCTTGCATCGTTTCCTCTTTCTTCTTAGCTCTGCCCATCAATGTTCTATGCACTTCCGCGCTGCTAACTTTCTCTTCAAATTCCCTCTTCAGTAAAGCCTTTAATCGATGCCAGGTAGTTATACCTTTTTCGGACTGAACTAAAAGCTTTGCAAGTTCATCTAGAAGTTTTTTGGCATAGATCACTTTCTGGAAATCGTTCCAGTTTGCAAGTTTAGCTAATTCTTCGAATTCGTCAATCCATTTCAATATAGGATATCCATCCTTGCCGTTGAATCGTCTTATCGAATCTTCCATATCCCTAAAAGCGATCGAACAGGCTGCAAAACGGTTCCTCATAACGTCATAATTTCGAGCTACAGCACCTTCATCGTCGTCGTTGGCGTCTCCAGCTCTACTGTTCTTCTTTGATTTCGTCTTATTTGCATCTTTCGTCTTATCACTGTCTTCTAACCCATCTGATCCGTCTTTTCCGTCTTCTTCGTCATGTTTGTCGTATTCGTCGTCTTCACTTTCTTCTTCGACTTCGTCTTGGTTAATTCTTTCATCACTTTTGTCTACGATATTGCATAGAAATGTCAATATCCTTTGCCGAACATCGTCTTCGGACCCGTCGTATTCGATATTGAGTACATGACACACTGACACTAAATCTGCATACGACAGTTTTGCTTTCATGTCGTCTAATTTTAATGAGTACTCATCTGAACCCGTTTTGTACGTAAATCCTTGGAATTCTCTTAACATCGTTCTGTTGAGTCGTCGGTTCGGATCATCGCATATTATTCTGAATAATACCCGCAACGTTTTACACTGGAGATGCGTAATATTGTGGTCAATATCGGCAATGTCCCCTAAAGCGGACATCTTAGCGCGCGCCACTATAATACCAGCTGTACTCAAGATTTTACTCACTGCGTGTTCTGTATCCCGGTTGAGCCCCCAAGTTGTAGGAAATAATAATATTCAGCGGCAAATAAAACAGTCCCACTCTATTTAATTCACCTGTAGGTTTATTGTGATCAGGGTTTTTCTTATATGACAGATTAATTAATTACATATTACATCTACACTCTTGATACATTTTTTATAAATTAACTAATATAAACGTACGAAACAATTAATAGCGCGATCCTTACTTCTTAACTCTTGTACGTGACGTTCGTCTTGTCGGTTCAGTTTCGACTCTCTCGGGTCGGGCGGTTCCAAGCGTCTTGTATCGTACAGGGGCGTCCGGTCCTACATACATGGTAGTTTACATTTTTTATATGTATTAATTTTGATTGGAGCGTGTTTTTCAAATAAATCCAGTAAATACTGATTAAACAATGATACTTTATGTCATTTATCGCAAATATATTATGGAAGGGAGTACGCATGAGATCTGCATTGAATAAATCTAAATCTATATTTTTAAATGATCTATTAATAAAAGTTTTTTTAGTTTGTCGTAAACTTTGAACCATATTAAATGTACTTTCTATTAAGTTATGATCACTGAGATGATGCATGTTTGTATTTTTACGTCAATAACACTTTTACTACAGATGATATAGTCAATTAGTGTTGCTGACTTTTCTGTTATCCTGGTTGGTTCTTCAATGACTTGATTTAGATTAATTGATTCTAATATACCATTTACAAGAAGTGTATATGTATTATCAAAACTTAACAGATTTATATTTAAATCGCCGACGCAGATAAGATTGTCATACATTGGTGTAACAGTTGAAAGTTTTGAGTTTCTTCAAATTAATCTCTTAGTGGAAGGTGGGAGATATAATAACCCAAAACATATTTTTTGCTTGTTGATATCCAGTTCCCACCATAATTGATCACATGTCTCGTTAGTATCAATACTAATAACTTTTGACTTAATTGTTGATCGAATGTAAGCAGCCACTCCACCTCCCCAAACGGCCCAACCGCCTAATATGTTTAAAGGCGTATCAATCAAATCAAAGATTGATACTTAATCCCTTGCTATACTAAGAACCGCTCAAGCACAAATATTATCAATTTCAAGACAATGGCATCATTGTCGATTAGTTATTGGTTTTGAAAGTCAAGTTAACTTCATTACAACTAAATTAGCAGATCGATTACGTTTACCAAGAACTAATTGTTCTTATTCTCTCAAAGGAGTCGGTCAGACCGCTCTTAATTGTAATACTCAAAAATAAGTGTTTTGTAAACTGGCTTTCTTAAATTCATTCACAAATGCTATTAAATTTATTGCAATTGTACCACCTCATATCACTGCTGGTCTGCCAACCGTTTCTTTATTCCAAGGTCTTAGAGATCGTTTCTCAAATTTAACTCTGGCAGATCCAGACTTTTACCAAACTTTACAAATAGAAATATTGTTGGGTGTAGATGCTGTTTTTGATATTTCTCTTTTGTATCCTGCTCATACCAAAGACCATCTAAGCGCCATGCTCACTAATTTTGATGGATCAATCCATCAACATAGCTCAAAACCTACTCTAATTTTGAATTCTATGTTTAACAGCATAGATTCCTCTCTTAATGATACACTTAAATTATTCTGGGAAACTGAAAAGATTTTTTTACCTCCGCATATTTTATTCAAAGATCAGATATGCAAAACATATTATAATGACACAACAGTTTGTAATAAACGTGGTTGTTACATTACAAGATTGCCATTTAAACATGGAATTTCCCTAATTTTAGGTTCTAATAATCTCATATTTAAACAATTATATAGTGGTAACATTTAAGATTTTATTACACAAGGTCATCTCATACCTGTTACTCATTCAGTATCGTATATTTTGACTCATCATGGGGTGAAGAAAAAAAAAACCTACAAGAACATCAGTACGGGTGGTTTTCCGGTTAAAAAGATCCTCATGGTGTTACACTGAATAACACAATTTACAGTGGACTAATGTTACAAGCAGACATAGGACAACTTATTACTCGTTTTCGTATTCCAAAAACTGCCTTATTTTGTAACATTTGTCAAATGTTGTGAAAAGTAGATTTATATAGGGACAATTGTAAATATCACTATATCTTTTGGCGATCTTCAATAGACAATCCTGTAACAGAGTGTGAACACACTTGTGTTGTTTTGGTGTAACTTCTAGTTTTTTTTTAGGTCAGCGAACAATTATTCAACTAGTTAAGGATGAGGGCTCAAAGTATCCTACTGCTGCTAATGCATTAACTTGAAATAAGTACGTAGATGACATTTTATGAAGGGTTAATGATAAGTATGCTATCATACAATTAAAAAATTAACTTATAACCTTGTCAAAACTTGGTTGTTATCAATTAGGTAAATAGATATGTTCAAAACCTCTACTTTTAAATTCTGATAACTATTTGTTGCAAAAACTTTCCATTTTCCAAGTTCTTGGTATGGCTTGGGATCCTATCAATGATAATTTTTATTTCTGCATCTAACCTTTTGTTGAGATACCTACCAAATGAAGAATATTGTCCAGAGTAGCACGTATTTTTGACGTAAATGGATATCTTACTCCCTTAGTCATATCTTTAAAAAATCTCTTACAGTTGTAGTAGTTAATTAAAATTGATTAAGATAGAAATCTTCCAAACAAAATATTGGAAAAATGGTCTTGGATTATAAAAAATTTACCTTCTTTAAAAAAAAATTACAATACCTAGATGCAAACCTATAGGTTATCTCAATGCTCGTCTTGTAGATTTTTCAGATGCAAGCAACCTTGAAATACCTGCAGTAATATATTTTAGGATTTAACTTGAATCATCCGTTGTAGTTTATTTGCTTACGGCAAACTCACGAGTAGCAACACTTAAAACGTGGACAATTTCAATGCTTGAACTTAGAGCTGGTTATTATCCAAACTTCTTAAGTCAACTCTTCCTGCTTTAAATACATTTAAATTGGAATTACTATTTTGATTTAGCGATTCTATCACAGTACTTGCATGGATTTCTACTCTACCATATAAGTTAAAAACTTTTATAGCAAATAGAGTCGTTAAAATTCACCTAAATCTATATGGAAACATGTTTTCGGTGATCAGAATCCTGCTGATCCAAGAAGTCGTGGTTTGCTTCTTTCGGAATTGTTAAATTGTATTTTGTGGTAGATAAGTTCTGAATTTTTATATCAATCAATAATAGATGGGCCATCGGAAAATTTACCAAAATTATTAATTGTTTCCGAATTGAAAGATAAAAATGTAATGATACATATTATATTATTATTTGATCTGTTTCCGTTTATTAAACTTTTAAAAAAAGTTTTTTCACTTTTAAAGATGAAACGTATATTTGGTTTTTTTTTTGTACAAAATTTAAAAGCAAAAGTGAGACAAACTAACAATAAGGTGGTAACTGGATTTTTGTCTGGTTTAAAATGTCGTGATGCTTTACATTTTGTAATAAAGATCACTCAGGTTCAGTATTTGGATTCAGATAATCATAAATTACATCATGGTAAATTATGTTCTAAACGATATCAAACTTTATTTCTATTTCTTAATTTTGCAGATCTTGTCAAGGTCCCCCTTGTTTTAAACATGCTCAACTTTTTCCACAAAGTTGTCATCCAATTTTGATCCTAAATATAAGTCGTTTGGCAATTATGTTAATTGATCATTTTCAATTGTAATCTGGATATGGTGTTCCCCAATTAGTCCAATCGTTACTACATCAAAATTATTGGATTCCGTCGTCTAGAAATTCAATTAAGACAACGTATTTTTTGTTGTTTGATTTGTTATCGTTTTAAAGCTGAACCAATTCAGCCAATTATGGCTGACCTATCATTTGTTAGAGTAAATCCATTTTGAACTTTTAGTTATACCGGTATAGATTATGCTATTCCGTTTATTATAAAAGCGTCTACGTTAAAAACTAATCGTACAGTTAAATGTTATGTATGGTAACAAAAGTCATACATTTAGAAGCTGTTACAAATCTTACAACAAAAGGTTGCCTTGCTGCAATTGATAGTTTTATCGCAAGAAGAGGTTTACCTAATAAACTTTATTCAGAGTAAAGTAGTAATTTCCGTAGAGCTGATAGAGAAATATTCAAAAATTCTAAATTTTTAATTAATTCAAATGCATCTTTTGCTCATTATTTAGCATCAAGAGAGATTGACTAGTGTTTTAATCTGCCCTACGCCCCAAATTTTGGTAGATTATTGGAAGCTGGAGTTAAATCGTTCAAATACCATTTTCGACGTATTATAGGGCAACAAGTATTAACTTTTGAAGAATTTGTTACTGTTATCATTTGTATTGAAGCGAGATTGAATTCTCGTCTGCTCTAAATGATCTAAATGACGGAGTAGTATATTTAACGTCAGGACATTTTTTAATTAAAGGTTTGTTTTTGTCACGAGCTAAAGTTGATATTTTAAATTTATCTTTAAACAGATTAAAACGCTGGAAGTTAATTAAACAATTAACGCAATCTTTTTGGACTTGTTGAACAAAAGAATAATTACATTCTCAACTTTGCTGTCCTAAATGGGTTTTAAACGAGAAAACCATTTTGGAAAGAGTTCAGTCCACAAACTCCACCTACTCAATGGTTAAAAAGGCGTGTTTGTGTAAATTAGAACGACAGCTGGTGATATCGTTAGACCACTAAACAAGGTAATAACTTTACCTCCAAATTAACTTCACTGGTATCTTTTCTATTTAATTTATTAGAATTTTTGATATGAGGTATGTTTAAAACCTTGTCATCAATAGCTCTCCTATGATTGGGAAGCTGCAATCAGAGAGAGTAAGCATAACCATTACAATTTTTTAATTTTGTTTTATTAATAATCATTTTAATTTATTGTGAACAAAAAAAATAATATAACCAGCTTTATCATCCTCAAACTTATTTTATTTAAATATAACAAGATAAAATTGTAAAAGTTATTTATTTACTTGCGGATCATCATTCTGCGCATACGTTTTCGTTTCCTAAAATGCATTCAGCTCAACTACAACTTCAGTCACAACAACAGTATCGTATGAAAAGCATTTTGTCAATGGATTTCCTTGGTATTGCTGCTAAAAGAACTGAAAATTTCATATAATGGAACAAAATAAATAAGAAGAATTTATAACATAAAAGGATCAACATTACAGTAAAGAAGAATTTAGAATGAAAAAGAATAAAAACATTTTCATGTAAGTCTTGCTTTTTTCTTTTCTGTCTTACCTGTTAATTATTGAAGAGCTATTGGTGACAAGTTTACATATATAAAAATTTTCATTTTTAAATAAAAACTTTACAAACTCATCACTACTTGTTACATTTACAGCCTAGTGGATAAATAAAAAAAAAGTTTTTTTTACAATTGTGAAGAACACTTTTAAGGTTATTATATTATCTTTGCTGATTTAATTTGCTTGTATGTGGTTTAACTTAACAAGTGAGGAACATTATTTACAATTGAAGAACATTTTTGACAATTGTGGATTATGAAAACATTTAAAGAAAACATCAAAACAGATTTTATATTAAAATTGTAAAACATTTTTAAGAAGATTTTGAAACTGTTTTTGACCATCGGAACAATTTAGAGAGGATTTTTGAGAATTAAAGATCATTTTTGACAATTGTAGAACTTTTGTAACAATTTTGAGACATTTTTGACAATTGTAAAACTTTTTGATAATCAAATGTTTTAACTGTCGCAAATTTTGTTCATCCTGTATCTTCAAAACAAAGCGGTTTTTCAGAAATCATCATAAAACAAAATATTTTTATTATAAGCAAAGGAATGACCCCTCTATTAAACACCCTGTAGATATATAGATATATATATATATATATATATATATATATATATATATATATATATATATATATATATAATATATATATATATATATTTCTATGTTTTTATTATTTGTTTGTATATTTTTATGTAATTGTAATATTGCTGGTAATTTATCATTATTTATCTACATAATAATATAGATGTAAACGGTTTTTTTTATATACAAATATTTATTATAAAAGTAAAAAATTATTTAAAATTAAATTCTCTAATTTCTGTTAAAATTTTCACAAAAATTTATTGTGATTTGATATCTGGCTTTTTGGTTTAAACATTAGAGTTTAATATTTTTTAAATAGTGGTAGTAACGATGCTGGCGTCGCATCAAAAGTACAACTTTTTGAATCATACACGCCAATATTCAGTTGTTGGAGTGCAGTGTGGAAAGATTGAAAACATCTTATACTTTTTTTTACTTCTGAATGAATGTATAAATTATTATTATTAATTAATAAAATCAATAATTTTGTTAATTATAATTTTCAGATACAAACAAATAATGAAAAAGAAGTAGAATGTGTTGAATCAATATTAAACATTTACCCTAATGCGGTAACAAAAATTGTAAATTTGCTAAACGATACCAGTCTTGTAGATGACATATTAAAACAAAATCAAGAATATTATATATATTCAAACACTTCACAATCAACAATAAATGAAAACCAAGAACAACATAATTTTACTATAATCCTAGTTGACGATTCAAAATTTAATAATATGTATTTATCAGTTTGCAGAACATGCGAACACGCAAAAATGTATTATTTAATCATCTATAGAGGAAGCAAAAATATTGAATTAATTTTCATCAAAGTAATGCTTGAGTCTGATAGAGTGATCATAATTGATCAGAATGGAATTGCTAATAGTAAGACATCGCCACTTGTAATCTACAAACCTGAAAATAATAAAAAAGTAAGAAATACTTTAAAATTTAATTGCAAAGCTACAAAGAAAATCAGATATGTTTACGAATATGATGTTACTGATTGCAAAGGATGTGCAATTGGTGTAAGTAATGTAAATTATATGCCTCCTTATTTTTTTTTAACAAATAAAGGGATTTCATTTGAAATAATTAAAGAATTTGCGAATAGAATGAATTTTTCAATTAAATACAATGAAACGGATCATCAAACAAATTTAGAAATTTTGATTTTTGATTTTATTCTTAGTGAAGGTATAAACAAAAAAATATTATCGTATCCTTATCATGTAGACAACTATGTTCTAGCTGTACCAAAAGCAATGCCGTTGAACAATAAGTATGCATTAGCATATGTTTTTCAGAAAGAACTTTGGATAGTTATGTTGTTAGCATTGGTTGTAATAACAATTACATTATTTGTTATAACTAAAACTGCAACAATTGATTTAGTTTTGTTGCAATCTATTGGTATACTTTTAACACAATGCATCAGTACACCCAACACTAAACCACTAAAAATTGTATTTATAACTTGGGTGATGACATCTCTTATAATAGCAAACGCCTACACTGGAGCATTCTTATCATTTCTAATTGAACCAATTTATGAACAACAAATAGATTCAATAAACTCACCGGAATTTTCAAAACAGATAAAACAAAGTTCAGCTTTTTCGTGGACGTCATTAGGTAAAGAAATTGAGTTTGAAACTAAAACTATAGTTATTTGGAAGAGATTTTCAATGGGGTATATGGTACAGATTGTTAGAGAAAGAAATGTAAGCGCCATTCTTGTAGAAGCTATAGCAGACATTTATAATAAAGAATTAGCGCTCAAAAAAATTGATACGTTTTACATAATACGAGATATAATGGCTTATATAGTAATGATTTCCAGAAACGGACTAATCACGCCATATTTAAATGACATTATTCATAAGTTAAATGCAAATGGATTGATTAATAAATGGTTTCGAGATTTAACGTTTTTTTTTAAAGATAATGCTATGTCTGAACCGCAAGTTTTAAGGATTGAGCATATTACATTATGCCTTTGGATATATTTTATTGGAATTGTTGTTTCAATTTCTGCTTATATTTACGAGTGGCTAATCTACAAATATGAAGTTGTCTATTCAAGAGTGGTTTTCAATACAAATATTAATTGCAATTCAGCTTAAATGTGTTTAAAGATATCCACAATTATAATAATAGTAATTATTTATTTGCAACAAAATATTTATTTAGATTATATAGACTTTTTTTACAAATAAATTAGCAAAATTTTTTTTAGGATTAGGATTTTTAGTGAAAATTATGATATTGATAACAAAATTTAAACATTTTGTAAATATTTGTGGCATATAAAACTCGAAAAACACTGATTTTGAAGTTAAAATACGTCAAAAAATGCTTACAAAATGCAATTATTGTTTAAGACTATTATAAATAAGCTACAAAATTAAATTAAATTTATTAAAAATTGTCTAAAAAATGCAATTATTTAACAAAAACTTTAATTCTGCACAATATTTGCAAAAAAATACTCAAAAAACAAATTTCTTGTATGAAATTCTTTCTAAATCTTCAAAAAATGTATTTATTAGTTAAATTTAATTATAAATCGTGCACAAATAAGATCATAAATTAAAAAAAAAACTGGTTATTTTAATGCAACAAAAAACCAACAAAGTTTTTCTAAAGTAAAAGAAGCCCTTGAATGACCACTGCTCCTATAGCGGTCAAGACCAAGCTTAAAATTTGTGTTGCAGATGGACGCCAGCTACTTGGGCATAGGAAAATTCTATAAAATAGAAAAACAAAAAATAAAAAGAGTGGTCTCTTACGTTAGCTAACAAACTAAAGTTCCAAGCAGTAATGTGAGCAATTAATAAGTTCTAAACGTACTTGAAAGACAAACATAATCATTTAACTCCAAGTCTAAATTTACAATATAATTATAAATGCAAACAAAATTTTACTTTTAGAGCCGTCTTACACGAGACTGATTTTAATACAAATGTCAGTACAATAATTTTGCGCGCCAATTATTTAAAAATTTAATTTTATAATCCAGTGTTCTTGGCAACATATGTATACATTGACGGATTTATGCGTCAATTATTTAGTAAGATTTCATCCAAGAAATTAAAACTTGTTCTAATTTCTTGCTTAAAAGCTTGCTAAATATTTGAAAAAAAGGCGCGCAAAATTATTGTACTGACACTTGTATTAAAATCAGTCTCGTGTAAGACGGCTCTTAGGTAAAATAAGTCTCTGGAAAAACTAACCACTTGCCCGACGCTCTTTTCCGACAACTAAACAACAAGCAAGTAGAAAAAACGGATACTACGTAGACCAAATGGCGTTACCACAACGCCATGCAGAACCAAAAAGAATCAACATAAGTTAAGCAGTAGAAGTAAAAATATTTGCCGCTTATGTACGACGCAATCAGAAGAACACCAAAGAAATTCTCTGACAATTTAAAAAGATAGGGCACAAAATCAAAACACTAAGTGTACAGACTCAAAGTCCTAAAAGTAAAGAAACTACTTACTATCAAGTGGTAAACCAGAAGCCTTAGTTTACAAATTTTTCATTCTTCTCTAAGATAGGCATGCAGTCTTCTAAGTCGACTTAAATTTGGACAATAAATTAAAAAAAAAAAACATCAAAAAGAATATCTACAAAAATGTATAGTATGGTCAAAGATATGATTTTATTATCAGAGTTTAGTAAGTTCTAATAGACTTAAAGAATAATAAATCTGAAATACAATTTTTTTTTCAAAAGCTCAATTAGTCCATTTAATTCAATTAGAAAAAAAGTAAAGATTTCAGACAAAACTAATATTTATTAAAATTATACATTATACATTTTGAGTTTTAGATTGTGTGTTATTTAATTTCATTATTAATATTTTTTATTGTAATTTAAATTTGTTTTAGTTGCAATATTTTTTATTGCTTAAAAATGTGTTTATGTTCTACTAGATTAAGATTAAATCAATGTTTTTTTTTTATATTCTTATCAAATGTGTGCGTCATATAAGTGAAATATGACTATTGTACAGAAGAATTAATTATTTCCGTAATTTGCTAAATGTAATTTTTCTCTAATATTATTTGTAAATAATATACAAGAAACAAACTTAAATGTTTTTTTTATCTAAAACATAAAAAAATCAAAACAATTTTGCAATCTAAAAGTAATTCATTTTTGTGATAAATTTAAACCAGATTTTTTCCATAATAAATATAATTGTAGAAATTATCAATCCAATTACAATTAATCCATAAGCAAATTGAAAATGTTTTGTTGATAAAGACAAAACATTCATGTCATAATTTTTTAAAATAGGTATTCTCAACCCCTAAATGGTTTATGAAAATTCAATATTAATAACTCATTCTTTGGTTGGTTTTGTTCGTTGGTTGGTTGGTAAATTTCACTATTCTACTATATGGGCTCCCGTTTCGAATCTGTATACATCGATGAAACTGAGCAAAATTGATAATATGCAATTTTGGTTTTTCTTTTTTAAAATTGCAATAAAGCGAACAAATATAGTTAACTAAATAAGTGAAATTTTGATATTTAGCCAAATCTTTTAGAGTTTTAACTATGATTTTACATTTGCATTGAGAAATCTTTTTGTGTTTTTGTTGTATATATTTATCTATTAAAGTATCTCCTGAAAAATATAATTTAATTGTAGATCTGTCCCCATAGACAAATAAATCGGCATCCATAATATCTTGTAGACTGTTAATTTGTTTTTCTTGAAGATATTTAAATAGAAACGAATAATATAATCCAGAAAATGCTGAAGTTATAATTATCGTAGTAAACACCCACCATATGAATATTATTTTTATTGATTTAGTTTTAGGAGTTTTTTTGATTGAAATATTAATATTGCAAAAACAAAAAATATTGCATTGAAAACACTTAATGGATCAGATTTTGTTAATTTGCTTAAAATAAAGTAAGCAGCAATTGTTAGTAATGGTGTTATTACTAATCCGCACCACACACTTTGATCAAATATAAACTCAGCATATTTCCAAATTGGAATTTAATTTGCTTTTGGTACAAATAATAAATATTTAGCAGTAACTTCATAAATTAAAACAGCATCAAACGATCTCATTAAACGTCCATCTAATGCTACGGAAGGAAGAACTCCTACGTTATATCCCCCTTTTCTATTATCCAATGTATTAATCAAAAAATTGTATAATTTTCCTGTTTCTGTGAGAGCAGTATCTTGATAAATGTTTAGATTTCTAACACCGCAATTTTTAAAGTCGTGATTAAATGTGTATTAAATAATGTGACAATGTAGTTATTAACAATATTACATTTAGTTGCAAATACTTTACTAAAATTTTGCCCGCAATGGTCAGTAAAATTTTCCATTTTATATATATTTCCAGTTTTATCCAAAACAATAGTATTTAATACCAATTCTTCGCCAAAATCTTTAAAAATACTTCCAATATCTTTGTTTCCTGAGTAAATAATTAAGTAGTAAGCTTTAACATTTACAAAAGAATAGCAGAATTCATCATCACATTGATCTAGATATAGTTTAGTTTTAATAATTTGATCCAATAGTATAATTGCAAATTCGTGATCTTCTTCATAAAACACTTCTGGATTTCTGCTAAAATTTGATTCTATTTTTTGTTTCATATTTATTATTTTTGATAGTTTATCAATTAACCAACTATTATTAGATTCAATAAATAAAGATGTTCTAAGTTTGTTGAAATTTGTATAGATATTTAGGGCGCATTCAGCAATTCCGTATACATCTTCGTTCTAACAAGAAAGAAAATTAAACATTTTATTAAATTAATTTAAATAAATGTTCAACTAAACATATATAAAAATATATATAATATATAAATTAATAATTTATTCAAACTTAATCACACAGCGGCTAAAAATGAAAATTGTTTTGGTTCTACAAATCTTGCCAAATCGGTTTTAAAACAAAGAAATTTAAAACATGTTAGTAAAAATTTGAATTAAAAGAAAGAAATGCTAGTGGCATAATAATACTCCTACAAAGAAATTTTAATCTACTAAATAAATTTTTCTATAAAAAAACCAAATAGAAGATATTCCATCAATTTCATATTCTCAAATAATAGAAAGTCAAGAACAAAAAAATACTTAACAAGAGGAATCGACGACGGAATGACAAAAAACACAATCCAAATAAACCTTAAATAAGGCATTAGGTCTGTTCCAACATACGATTTGGACAGTTTGCACACGTTCAAACTATGCACACAAACAAATTACTTTGTATAAAAGATTGCCTAAGGATGACAAATATTTGTTTGTGTGCACAGTTTGGACGGTTTGCAAACTCTCCAAATCGTATGTTGGAACTGACCTATAAGCTTACAAATACAACGATTAACCAAGCATGGTCAACTCTACTAAACATAAATAAATTAAAAAAAAATTGCCAGTACATTAGAAAATAAAAATTATTAGACATAAACATAAAAAGTCTTAACGACGCAATAACTAAAGCTCTAAAAAAGCCTAGATACTAACAACAAACAAGAGCATAAAATTATTATGCAAAAACCTCAAAGAAAATAAAAATAACATAACTAAATTTGATAGAAAAACTAAACACTAATTAACCTTTGTCTGCACAATAGCACAAACAAGTGGCACAATGCAATTACTATTCTGTTTTATAAAAAGAAGATAAAGTAAATTTGCAAAACTGTTGACCCATTACACTTTTAATGCAACACAAATTATTTTCATTGTATATATAAATAAAAAACATTAAATAACTAGATTTTTACCAACCAAAACAAACAACCGGATTTTGCTTAGGATTTAAAACAAAAACACATGAACAAAGCATCATGGTGTTAGTAAAAAAATCAATAGAGTACAATAATAAAATGGTTTATGCATTTGTGGTCTTCGACAAAGCTTAGTTAAAACATATTTTCAAAACTGTTTCAAACCGTTTTGAAATATGCCTTTAAAAAACTCCATTGATACACAATAAGCATCACCATAGATGGTCAAAAAGTTAACAATTTTTGTATTACGGACAACATAATCCTCATAGCCGACACCCTGAAAGAGCTTATACAGAAAAACTTATAAAACTTACTAATAATTACTTAAAAGTTGGTTTGGAAATCATATTTTTAAAAACAATATTATGGACAAATTTGATAAGTAAACACTTTAATATCGGAAACGCAAACATAGATCTAGTCTACAAATACATCGGCTTTAGTCATAAAATTAAAATAACCACAACAAAAGAATTAACCTTGCTTGGACAACGTATGAAAAGCTCAGTTACACTTTTAAACGTAAAATCTTAATATTAAAAAAAAAATCGTTACCTGTTTTTACATATGTAAACCTTAACTTTATTGCAAACTTAGAAAATAACTCAATGTAAAATAAAAATATCAATGCTTAGAGTATCCATACAATTCCACATTACTAATAAAGAAACCAAAGGGGTAAATGGGATTAAACAAATAACAAAACTGAAATGAAGATGGTTAAGAAACTATTAAAATAAAAACCAAAAGCCAACAAAACTCGCAATTAAAAAAAAAACTGAATCCAAAAAACCCAAAACAAAACAGATGGAGTCTTGAACAAAATAAGCTGAGTGATAATAATGATGATAATTTAAACTTGACAAATGATGTATATTATGTAAATTGCTTCTTTACTTAGTCTGAAACACATACACTGATGTTTCAGGATACGCACCCATCATGTGTGTCTAGCATGTCACTAGTTATGCTGGTTAAAAACAATACTACAGCCTTCTTTACACGCACACACAGTTCAACATTTTTCTTAATTGGCTAAAAGGTATTGCGTTATCATATCTTACATATTTTTGTATTTAAACAAAGCAAAAAGTTTCTTAAAAGCAGAACTAGAACTGCAAAAACACGCTCCTTTCTGAATTAAAAAAATACCTTTTTGATACTTTTTGTACGCGACTAGACACGTACAAATTAGCAAAGTGGAAGAAAAAAACCTTACACAATAAAAGAAAGTAAATCATACCAGGCATAAAAAAAACACAAAAACAAAACTTTTTTTTTTGGTTAGAAAAAACAAAAAAAAACAGCAGGACAAGAAACAACTCTCCTAAAACCTAAAAGAAAAAATAAATGCGGCTGTCTAAAATGCAGAAAAAATTAAACTATAAGAAAACTGATAGAAATAACTTTAAATGAAGAAAAAAAAAACAACCTAAAACACTAAGTGCGCTAAAAGCTGAACGGAATATCAAAAAATAGCTACCTAAGTAAAAACTCTGGCAAGAGAGCAGTACTTCACAATAAAGGAAAACACAATTTTGTTTAACACCCAAGCAGTGGCGGAAAAAAATCATAACAATGTAAAAAATGTTTGAGCAAAAAAAAGGTTCAAACAGCTAAGCGCTAAACAACATGTACAAAACATTCCAAAACTATAGTAAAAAATACCAAAAAAAAATTAGTGCAAAAGTTGTCAAAAACAAGAAGATTAGACAAAGTTAATTACGTCATTTACCACAAAACTAGAAATAAAAACAAATAAAAAAATAATAAATTTTTTTTGCATTAACAACTTGAAAATTGATATAGTCTAGAAGCAAAAGAAAAACGCAGAATTTAGAGAAATAGGTGCAGCACTAAAAGTTTTCCAACACTTACGTTAATACAACAACAAAAATAGAAGAAAGAATGAGTTTCCCATTTGTACTCCACACCAACCAAAAAAAACAGTGGACCTAATGTTATCTAAATTTTTGAAAAACTAAACAAAAAGGTTGAGAAAGATTCAACTTCCAATAAATTGCCAAAAAATCAAGAAAGAAAAATGGGACCACAATGTAACTGAGAGCAGATTTTGAGAAAAGTATAGAAATGGTGCAGGATGCCAAAAAAGTAAAAGACAATGCGGTCTAGTCCAGTCAGAGTAACGTAATGAAGCTTGAAATCCAAAGTGCGCAACCAACAAACACTTAAAAATTGCACTTATCAAAGTGCCAAAAATCATAGAAATCTCCTTCATGAGCCTAAAAACATTCAATCAACGCAATCTTAATTTTTAAATAAAGTTTTATCAGCAGTTTGATATACATAGCACAATGCAAAAAAGTGGCGGACTGAGTAGTAGTAAAAATAAAACACTTAACAACCACCGGTAATTTTGTCATAGAATCGCAACAGGAATTTTACTCACCGACGAAAACAATCTAACAAGTTAAGTTAGAATACTGATACTGATGGAGAATGTGCCAGTATTATACTATGCAAATAGCATGCATAGCTGCAGAACCAAGAAAACACACTTAAAAGCGTTGCTTAATGTACTAATGATGCAAAAAATTTTTGACCTTAGAAAGAAATATTAAAAAACTCGCCCGATCACAACCACAGCCCGGAGGAAAAAAAACTGCTGTTGTAGTGGTCAAAGCTAAGGCAAACAAACGCTAAAAAAAGCTTTAAAGCTAAAACTGTGCCAAGCAAAGAAATATGCTGAAAGCTATGTTGCATGATAGAAGAAAATTCACAAAACCTACTTTTGCAAAATAAATAAACGCTTGATCATCAGATACAAAAACACTTGTCAAGCGGAGTTAAGGCTTAAGATAACAGTCAATGATATGGAAAGCAAGCTTGTGCCAATTAGCAAACATTTAAAAAACTTAAAGGTTATAAGTAGAGCTAAATTTATATTTATTTACATGTTTTACTTGATCAAGCTAGCAAATTGTATACACACGTTTCGTTCAGAAACAAACCCAAATACCAAGTTTTATTGCCAGCATATAATCGCATATAATTGCATATATAGTCAATATTTTTATTATAATAATTTATTATAGTAAAAAGTCAGTAAGAACAATATAATTTTTAAAATACGTTATTGGAGGCTCGAACGCCACTGGCACATTGCAATGTACAAAAGCACGGGGATTCCCCGCCAATTACATGAGCGTACTGGGAGTGGCAATGTCGAGGGGAACTATGCTGCAGTACTGTGCAGTGTGCTGTGCATTGTCTTCGGCAATTCAAGAAGAACGCACAATTTTTGTTTTTTTACAAAAACGTTCTTACCGATAAACGTCATAGTTTCACTATGAAACAATAACCTTAATAAACAACAAATAATTTAATTTAATAAATTCAAATTTTGAATTTTCTTGCTTTTTTTAACCGCATATAAAATCAATATTTGAGAAACATTACCGCATATATTTACTTATTTTTGACGCATATAAAAAAATATATTGAGGGTTTTTAGCGCTTATAAATCCGAGGCCTAGTTATAAGATAGTTAATTTGGCAATTACATCGGCTGTCACAGCAGCAGCGGTATTCCAACTAATCTCAATCGTAAAAAATCCAGACAAAAATGTCGGCAGTTGCTTGTTAGCGTGGATAGATCTAGACTACTCTACGCCGCCCCAACGTAGGCAGCAAAAGATAGTAAACAAATAAACAGTGGTAGATTAAAAAGAGTGCTGCGTGGGTCAGTTATTAAAGTGATGCATTCATATCAAAAAGTCAGCACGGACGCCGTTAATAGTACTACCAGATAACCTATGTTCAAAGATCGTAAAAAAAATTACGTCGTGAACATTTCTTAGGACGGCAGCAAATACATTCAAAATAGTGTCAACAATAAGGAAGTTGTAGTAAAGATGTTTTGATGCGGGTTGTGTGCACCACATAGTTTTTTTTGTTGATCAATTTATTTTCATTCATAATTTAATTTGTATGTAAAAGCACAAAATTTAATTTAAAAACTCACCATTGTTGAAAAATTCCATCCATATATAAACCAGCAGTTGATAATAGCAACAATTAATATCAGAACTTTCATTGTGGTCAAGTTTATTTTATGTATGTTGTCAACAGTTTAGTCCAGCATCGGCAACTGGTGTGACTAAATATGAAAATAAAAAAAATTTCTAACGTATTGATTTTCAAATTAATATTAATAATAAATTAGTATAATATATTATGCTTAGTTAGTAAGGTCAACTATAAATATGTTTATTTAACAATCAATTACGTATTTGTTTTTCGTTTTATACAGTTTTATTTCTATCTCCAACAAACACGCGTAAAATCTAAAAAGCTTTTTCTAAAAACGCTTAGTAAATGACGTAAACAAGTTTTTGGTTTGTTTATTTACAACGTCTACTTTTTTTGATATAATATTATTGTGAAAAAATTAAAATTGATTAATTTAATTATTAATGTCTTTAAATAGTGACATAGCCTTTGAATCAATTGAATATATTTAAAAATCATCAGTTTTAATAAAAAAATCTTAAATTTTCGAAATTAATCTCAAACATTACAATCTCACGCACAAAATAATCTGCTGTCTTCTAAGTTACAACACCAAAAGATTAAATAGGAACTTTCTCAAAAATTTTTAATCTAATTTAAAAAACAAAACAAATATTAGGCTATTTTCCAAGAAACTGCAGCTACGGTTGTGGATTGGTGGCTTGAGATAAAAATCCAGCCAACGGCAAAATTTTTGGTGTTGTTGTACGCTAACAATAGCTTGGGTTCAACTGACTAAAAATTATAAAAAACAAAACTTTATAAAAAAAAGAAACAAAACGGCGCAACCTGATTGGCCAATGTTGCTCCACTTACTGGATAAAAAACTTTAACTTGATTTTAGAAGTATTGTAGGATGGCGGGAATAGTCTGTTTTACTATATGTCTTGATGTTGCAAGTTTAAAATGTTTAAACATTTGCGGCACGAAGAGTTTAAAAACTAGTTATTGTCTGAGTTTTGGTGGCGGTCTCAAGAGTTCTTTGAGTTGTTTGGGGGCACTAACCAAAAGTTTAAAGTCCTCAGCACTGTAATGCACGTAACATTAAAAATATTGCAGCTCAAACTGCTATTTCAGCTATTACCAACCTCAGCTCAGATTACAACCTTATAATTTTAGATCTCTATAGAAAGTGTAAAAAATGATCAAGTCAAGACTGACTTGACTTGTTCTGTTTTTAGAAAAAAGTACAAATCACTACTATGTCATTCAAACGGCTAAATAAGTTGACTTTAATAGCTTCATCTTGCATTAACAAAATTCACCAAATTAAAAAAAAGTAAACAAATTAAGTGGATTTGAAAGACTAGAGAACTCACCAAAAATTGAATTTGCGCACAATGATTCAACGGATTATACCGAGTTAAACAAGTACAATTGTGAAGTAAAGACGGCAGTTAGGCAGTACAAAAATTAGTGCTAAAAATCCGCCATTATTTCTTTTAACAAATATAATATTCTGATCCTTTAATTGGTTTAGCCGTCTAGTGTAAGAGATATCATCACACATCTTAAACTCAAATTAGCTTCAAGTCTAGATTGCATTTCAAACAAAAAATTTTTGTTTCTTACAAACGTTACAAATGCAATAATAATGTTTAAATCATACGCATGTCCACCAATTCTTTGATTACAAATATTTAAGTGAGCGAGCACTTTACGGAAAAGACCTAAGCTTGAAATTAAAAAACAAACTAACAAAACTGCCCTTTATTAATCTTTTTTTCTACTTTTTTAATCCGTTTTTTTTTTGTATCATTGTTTGTAATTTATAATCTTTTTTTTTTAATAAAATTTTAATGTAATTTTTTACCTCTCTCTATACTTTATGTTTTACTGTTATATATATATATGCTTTATAAATATTTGTTTATATTTATTGTTGGCAATAAAACTGTGTTATTTATTATCAAAATTTTAAGACTAAACCAATCTTAAAATCTTTATTATCTTCAATTTGGTTTGAACAATTTTTTAATTTTTAATTTTTTGTTACACTACTAAACTAATTAAAACAAATAGTTATAATTTGCTTAAATAAAGATAATGCTTGTAGTAACCAATAAATGATCAATAAAGCAAAACATTTCATATTTGTGTTAAATACATTGTAGTCTTCTCCATACTGACAGCAATAAAAGTAAAACTAATTTTATTTAATATTGTTCTAAATAAATTACTTTTCATTTATAGTAAAAACTTTTGTTATTGATTGAGTTTTTTATATTACCTTTTTTTTTGTTTTATTCAATTAATTTAATCAAAAATTGCTTTAAAAACGCATTTACAACTCAAATGCCGCACATTTAGTTTTTTAAATTTTTGTTAAAAATCAATAACAAAACTAATTTAAAAAGCTTTAAAACTGCTTTTAAACTGTTAAAAAATACGCTTTTTGCTCAAAAACACACTAATAACAAAATTACATTTTTAAAACAGCATTTTAATTACTAATGCCCGTACTAATAGTCGGAGATTAAATCTCGGATTAATCCTGGATTCATGAATCCAAGATTCATTTTGATAGTCGTTGATTGGTTCTAAGCCAATTCACGTATATTGTGACGGCAACTTTAGTTGCATTTGGTCAATGTATTCCTCGCTTAATTCTCGGATCGAGTTGAAAACTATGCAACCATCAATATTCAAATAATCTTGGGTGGTCCCAAGATTATTTGAATCTAGGATTATATTGACGGTTGCCTAGTTTTCAACTCGTTTCGCACTGTCACAATATCCGTGAATTAGCTTAGAGCCAATCAACAACTATTAAAATGAATCTGGATTCATGAATCCAGGATCAATCCGAGATTTAATCTCTGACTATTAGTACGGGCATAAAAGTAATAAAAAAATCAATAAAAATGTAAAAAATTCTTCAAAAATTTTGTTAAATGCATGAAAATTAATAAACAAAGTATAGTCAGAAAAAGTTAGCCTTGTTTAAACTCTAAAAATAAAAAAAAAGCTCATAAAAATTTAAGTTTCTTACAATTTACATTGGAAACAGTTCAATTTAAGCTAGGCAAAGATTTTGTGTCATTATATTGTAAAACGTTGGATAAAATGTATACAAGTTGCTAACTGAAAATAGAGTTTTAAAAACATTTTACTATTTACAAAATGTCAAGCTAGTTTGTAATAACAGTGATAAAGATTAAACTGAGTTTTTTATATTTGTTTACGTTTTTAATTTAATTTTTGATTCTTTTGTAGTATTTAAATTTCTAATTATTAATAAAAATCTGAAAACAATTTCTTAATATTTATAAACTGGTTTATTCAAAATCTTTTTTAAATTTTAAACTTACCATTAAGAGCATACCGACCGGTACCTCGTACTCCAATATTGCAATACACTCAGGGGAAGTTCCCCACCCCAGACCATACGCATTGTATTTGCTTATTGGTTGACTTCAATAGTGATTCGTAGAGTTCCGTATTCTATCGCGCTTGGTGAGAACCAAATATTCTCTACGCATACTTTTGCCGTTTGGATTCTGTGTGTCTGTCGGTAATAAATGAATATGCGGAGTAGATCAAAAGACAAAATAATAATAATATTAATTTATTCATAGCATTTTATCTAATTAAAAATTCATAAGTATGTAGTTTAATTACTTATAAAAAGCATACTTTATTATAGATTGGATATTATATTTTGATACTGGCGTAAATCAATCAATTTCATATATGTATATTGTATCTTGGTATTTGTCTAATAATATAATAAACTTTTATAATTAGTTCTATACTTTATACAACAACTAATTTAAGTCCCAAAAGTAGCTCAAAGTCAAATTTAAAAAAAAAAGTCCCAAAAGTAAAAGTATATGTTATAGTATGCCCATAGATATAGTCTGTACGACATGAGTTTAATTTATCTCAACGGATTATTTTAGGGTAATTGTCAAGAGTGAAAATATTGTATATTTATATATTTTTACCCTTGAACATGGAGGTGTTACAAGCTCTTTATCTTTGGTATATATTACAAACATAATTGTCTCTTCAAAGCGATTAGTAATGAAGTAATCCGCTGAGATAATTTAAGGCCATACTATACCTTACCCTTCAAAAAGGTTGCATATTTTTAGTGTTTTACAAAATTTTATTCTTTAAATTATATATATATATATATATATATATATATATATATATGTATATATATATATATATATATATATGTATATTTATAAAATAAAACACTTTACTCGCTTAAATTTTTTTTTTTTGGTTAGTGGCTTTATACAGCGTTCAATTTCTTTTTTTTTTTGCATCTAAAATATATAAAGGTTTTCGGATTGGAAGTTTTCTGGTGTGCCAAGGATCTACAAGTTCTGACAACAAACAATTTTTGTAGAAGTTTATTAACTTAGGTTTTTCCAAAGTCGTCTCTTTTCTTTTATATTCAACTTTTAGAGAATACTCTTTTCCCGTCTAAACAGCAAAAATGCATCCTTTTCTGTTTGTAATATGAAGCTGACCTTGTATTTGATAAAACCAAGCGTGCTTCTCATTATTATGACAGTAATTGGTCTTGTTGTCAAATATCCAAAAACGCCTTTTATGCTGTTAAGTTGCATGGTTAATTTCCATGCCATAGGCAGAGTATGGGCATTTCACTTCTACAATTAAATCAGATCCTACAAGACCATCAGGAGTTGCGCCTAAAATTTAAAAATAAACGTTTTAATTTAAAATACCAAAAACATTAATAATTTTTACCTAAAAATGGATGTACGTTATCAATAAAAAGCCCATTTGGTTCGACAATAATCCCTTCTTGTTCTTCTAACTGCTTGACTGCAGTTTTTTCAAATTTTTTTCCATGACTTATTGACGCCACGTTTAAACTAGCCGCTTTATACAAAAGATTTATAACTAATTTAGAACAACTTGTAGAAGGCCTTCTTGTGCAAACTGAATGAAAATTTGACGCTGTAAAAAGCTTTCTTCTTTCTTCTAACCAGAACCCACTTTCTGATTGAAGAATAGTGCTTCTTTCTAAAAAAAAATTTTTATTTGCAGTTTGGTCTAAATTTTTCAAAAAAATTTCTTTTTCTAGTTCTAAAATGTCTTCTGCCAAATCTGCTTTTAAGCATGTGGCTCCATAATGTTCATCTGGTCCAGAATTATAGCGATTTGTTTTTGATATAATCTTATTATTACATTTAGATTTTAAAACTACTTGGCGTTGTTTTATATAAGCAGTTTTTTGACATCTTTTAATTTCTAAACGTTTCACTAATTGTTTCGGGCTTTTTCCATGTAAAGTTTTGTAAAGTTAGTAATGAGGTCGTTTAGAATTAAAAGATGCAACTGCTCCATGACATCTTGCTTGGTAAGATCCTCGTTGCGTAAAGTTAATTCTTTTTCCTCCAACAAACTTATTTATTATTGAATTAAACTGTTCAACTTTATTGCTGTCGACGTTTTTAATCAAACTCCTACTATTATTTGAAACATATGAAAGTATTTCATTTAATCTGCAAAAGAGCTCAGGGTCTTCAGGGTCTGTACTGTTTTTTTTTTGCAAAAATATTGGTCACAGTTTTTATGTTCTCCAAAAACATGATACAAACTATTGTCAATATCTTTTTTTAATAATAAATGTGCAGTTAAAACATCTTTATTTTTGGATCTGTACGCGATAGCACTTGTTATTGCTGTTTTTAGCCTTAAAATATTTTCTGATACAATTTTTCTACAACTTATTGGAAATCTTGTGTCGGTTGAAATAGTTTTCAATTTATTGCAGTAATTGCGAAGAAGGTGGTTTCGGCATTCAATTTTTTTAACTGTAAGTGATTTGTATGGTCTTGTTTCTATAATTTTTCGATATGTACTGCTGTCACCGTCAGCAATCATTGTTGCGTATCGTAAACCATACATAGTTTCATTCTGTTTAAAACCTTCAGCAAGACTTTCTCCATCCCGGTAGAGCTACCGTTGTAATTTTTAAAGCAAAAATGAGGCGGTGCTTCAGAATTGTGACTGCATATAGAACAATATTTGTTCTTCACTGCTAAAAATAATACTTTTCCAAATTTATACCCTATTATAGCAGCCGCTCCAGATAAAGCACTATAATTTGCCCTGTAAGATCTTTTAGACCAGCATCCATCAGCAACTACCGTAATTAATGGAACGCCATCTTGATCTACATTGCCATTAGATATTGCATACCCAGCTTCTTCTTCAGCAGCTTCTTTCATCAATCTTTCTGCTGTTATTTCCCATGCTTCGCTTATTTTATCGTTGCACTTGGCGTATAATTTTGAGGACATATACGGGATATTTAAGACAGAAAATAATTCTTCGCTATTGTAGAACCCACTTCCCGTGCTTGTTATTCCCGCCACAGCATTCATATTTATATCTTCTCTTGAGGTTTTCAAAGAAAAATTAGAATTACACATATTGCAATAAATCAAAAACTTTGAATTTAGACCTCCTTTCAGTTCATTATAAATAATTAAATTATTAATGGAGCATGCAAACTGCGGTGCATGTTTGTTTAACTGTTGAAGTTGTTCTATAAAAAATAAAATATCCACAATTCGGTTGTTTTGAATATTTAGAGGAGTGTAGTTTGGCTTGGCACGTTTTCCTTTGTTAGATTGATTAGTAGCCTTAAACGTTTATTTCTATAATTTTATATGATTTTTGGTATACAAATTATAATATTTATATTTTTAATTAATATGTTTAAGAAATAAAATTATATATGCTTGCTTGCACATTGATACAGCATGCAACACTCAAGTGTTAGTAAAGAAAGTTTGGATTTAATATGTTATTTGCAATGCTGTAGGGGCAAAGTTTTAGTCGATTATCTACATTATAATAATAAGTGACTTTTATTGTCATTACACATAAAAAACTGTCAATAAGATACATATATACATATATATATATATATATATATATATATATATATATATATATATATATATTAAAAAAACGCTCTCAGTAAAATGCAAACCTTTCGGATAAAATTGAAAATAGTTTTGTAATTACTTTATTATAACTTTATTTGTTTTTGTACATCTTGTAGGCATTATATAGTATATAGTGTATCATGGGACAAAAATCGGCTTAAGCAGCCCGCGGCATTTAGTTGAGCTGCTAAAGCATTTTGGCACAAGTTACACTCAATATTTTTACGCCTGACCCAAATAAACCAATCAAATACCGCGAGCGTTTTTTAGGCCTAAAGACCTTTAAAATCGTCGTTTTGGCCCCCATTTTAGGGCCAAAACATACGGTTTCGGTAGAGGCAGGCGAAAATAATATTAAATATAGTTTTTTTATGTAAGTACATTTGCATTTGCGTTTATTTTATACCGGTATGGTTTGAGCATTCCGAGCAACGTCATACAGAATAAGGTCCGGTGTACAAATTGTCATGCCAATCATCTTCACTTTGAATGACCATTTATTATTATTAGTATTATTATTAAATTGATTAAATTTATTATTTTGTTTGTCAAATTTGAAGATTTGTTTAGAATATATCAATGTATATATGTACTTGAAATCTTTGAAAAAGTGCAAGACTTACGTTGAATTAATTTATTATAGTAAATAGTACAGACTAACAAAATCTACAAATCACCTAACTTTCAAATCATTGGCAATCTTTTAATAGTCTATTAACTATAATAACAATTTTTATTTATGTTTGAATTAAAGTTAATTATAATGAATAATATATCATAACGCTTTGCCGATAACATAGTATAAATTTAGTCTAATAAACACAAAATTTAAATAAATCATAAAAACGACTTAATTAAATATAAATATATGGTTTTACAAAATAAACAACATTAAATATAAGACAAAAAGGTTCTTTATCCAAGAATAAAATCAATAATCTAATTCATTAGATAGTTTCTCACTGGCTATTAATGGCTATTTTGAAACCTGTATGTAAATTATAACAAATAATCTTGAAGTTAGTTAACATTTAATAGAGTTAATATAATTGATAGTTGTGACCTGTACTATGTGATAATTCATGTTTATGAAAAAATAAAACAATTTACTATGTTTTTTATCACAAATTTATTCTTACGAATACATTACTAGTTCTACTAGAGCCTGCTACAAATAAAATAAGTCATCTGTAGAATGCTCTGATAGAGCCGAAACTAGTAATGTATTCGTAAGAATAAATTTGTAATAAAAAACAATATTGTCTTATTTTTTATTTAATAGAGTTGTTTATAAAATAACAACTAACACTAAATTCATAAATAGCAAGGAAACCACAAAATGGTTTATATTTATCTAATGCAAAATAAACAACTTTGAATGAAAACTTTAAGATAACCGTTGATGGCCAAATAGCCTTGTAATAAATGATGAAAATTGTTAATTTTATTCTAGTCTTAAAAATGTTCAGGAGAGGAATCAAAAAATATGAATCCATGTACTGTAAAGACAAAACATTAATTATATAGTTAAATATTAATTATTACTTCTAAATTCTCATGTAAAATTATATTTGATATGGATTGCTCGGGGTAATTCGATTCATCGCTATCTGAAGTCTATAAAATTAATCATGTTTAACATTTTTAACAAAGAAGGTCTTTTTAAGTTGATATATAAAAATAATTACTAACCTCTACATTTTTTGCAACAATTAAACTTGTTGTACTTGGTTCAGGCCAATATAAGCCAGTACTTGTACTTGGGAAATTAATTGCATTGTCATCAAATGCCTATAAAATATTTTTTTCAATATTTTTCAGTAGTCAACATGACTGTTATACACGCAGTCATTGTTTTATAATACTATAAATCATACAACTAATTCAATAATTATAATTAACTTACGTTTTCATCATATGGTTTATTATCAATTGTGACTCTTTCTGGAGCATAATCAATACCAACTCGATCTATATGCAGAAACTTATTTTATAAAAAAAAAACTAAGTTTAGGTATATGTAATATCTTACCGAGACATTCTTCTAATACTGACTACAAATTTCTTTGTTTTTGCCAAATTCAAATATTTAATTTGACTTCCTAACTTTTTTGTACTAAACACTTTTTACCTACACTTATTAATTTTTCCCATTATAAAAAATAATATGTCAATTACAATAAATTTACAAAAGAGCTATACTAAATACAAGTAAAAATAGTAAATATTATTACACTGTATTTTACGGAATGAAAAATTTAATTAAATTTAAAATAATTCTGGAAAATATGTTACAATTGTTTTTACTAACTAAAAATATATATTAATCTACCGAAGGCCTTTGCGCAAAAATCCTGCCTTCAAAATTCAATCGCTGTAAAGAATAATAAAATGTACATATGTATGTACATATCCGATATCTCGCCTATAAATTGCTAGACATACGCACGCATTGTATGAAACGTACGCATCGAGCAGAATATGAGAAATGCAATGACTATACTGTGCCTTCTCTGTCGAATGAAGGAGTGTCCCACAACAAGGGGAACACGCTTTGCGATGTGATGGGAATCGACGGCTGAAATATTTGTATTATTTTTACACAAAAGATCAATTCTTAGCTTCATTATATCTCTAAATATAATTTTTTAATAAATTTGTAGTTTTCACCAGTATGTTCAGAAAGAACCGAACTAGCTTATGTCGAAGTCATTTGGTCAAATAATAGTTAGAATTAGCCTTAAAAAAATTGTTGAAAAGAACTTAAATTTACAATATTTTCTATGTTTGCGATTTTTTTTTTGTGGCATTTGTAATATATTATTTACAAATATAACTTCGAGTTTCAATTGTTTCACCTTTTTAGCACATAATAAAAAAATAATTATGAAAATATATTGAGAATTAAGGGCGCTAGAGTAAATCGCAATTGTCGTGTAATTGCTTCATTTTCTATACCATACGGAGCGGTTGGTATGCTCTTAAGCTTCTATAATAATTAAAACAATACTTACTATTTGTTCAAATTAACATAAAGCTTGTGGTAACCAAAAAATTTACATTTACAATAAAGCAAATTATTTTATATTCGTGTTAACCAACTTGTAGCTTTAACCTTACTGACAAAAGCAATAAAAGTAAAACTCATTCTGCTTAATTATTATGAATAAATAAATTATCGTTTATATTAAGTATTTTTGATATTGATTGAATTTTTTTTTATTACCTTCACTTTTTATTTATATTGCTATTGAATAAGGGTAATTTACATTTTTTTAAATATTTATTAATTTTTATTTATTTTAATTCAATTAAATTGTAGTTACTTGTTTTGATGCATTGAAAGCATCATGAATAGGCTAATAGAAATTATCAAAAAATTAAAGAGATTGAATTGAATATGAGTTGTATAAAACTATTTGTATTCAATTACAACTAAAACATTAAAAAATGTTAAAATCGGATATTATTTATTTTGAATTGATATGAAAAGTGAAATGTTACGTTTGGTACATTAGTTTATCACATTGCTTTTGGTGGCACTTAACGGAAATATAGCTTCTGATTAGAGACCAAAACTGTAACAGATATTTGTTTAAATATGAACAAATTACATAAAATAAAACCATTTAACAAATTTTTTTTACGCATTTTTGTCTTTTTAGAGTTTTATGCTTATTTCTAAATTATATGCTATATTTAGTACTAATTATAAGCACTAATTAAGTTTTCTAGAATATTTATGACAGTTTTCTTGCAGAAAGTATGTTTTTCGAGCATATTATTGCAAATATCACACATTGTTTGCGTTTTGTAGTTAAATTAAATTAATTTGAAACATTGTTTGCGTTTTCTAAGCAATTTTTTATCTATATAGGTTAAGTAGGTGTATTAAAATACTTTTATATGCTGTATAGTTGTTTGTTGTACAGATCGGTTTCGGCTGTTAGGCCATTGTCGGTGTAATACAAAAAGAAAATTATTTATTATATAAATATAAATATAAAATGATAGAACGACATACAAATTGTGAATTACATATATGTGATGTTATGAATATGAAATGAATGATGGGAGGTGTTAGTCAAGGTTGTATAGTTGGTGGTTGAAGTTACTATTATGTGTGTCTGGTTGCATAGTTGGTGGTTAAAGTTACTATTGTGTGTGTTAGGAGTTATTGGCTAGTGTATTTTTATGTGGTTTAAGAAATGTGTAAATGTGTTGAAAAGTATTGTTTAATTGTTCGTTGAATCAGTTGTAATTTTTGTTGTTTTTAATATTGTCTATTTTGTATGCTTTCAATATGCTCATTTTAAGACCTTTTTTTGCATTGGTGCATGAGTTTTATGTTGTTATGGTTGTTAAAGCTGTGTTTATGTATATGTAGATGTTTAGATAAAGTAGATTTGTTGTTTTTAGAATTATGTTCTTTAATTCATGTTTTAGTGCTCTGCCTGTTTGCCCGATATAAGTGGCGTTGCAGTCTTGGCAATCTATTTTATATACTCCAGATTTCATTCGGATATCTGTTTTTTGTTTGTTATTACATAATATGTTTTTGACAGTATTGGTGGTGGAGAAAGATTCTTTGATGTCATATTTGTATAGTAGTTTTTTTAATTTTTGTTGCTATTGTTATAGTATGTAAGTTTTCTATATTGTGTTGTTGTATGTTTGTTATTATGTGTTAGTGTTGTGTTGATATTTAATTCTATTTTATGTTTGTGTTTATTGATTATTTTGTTGATTGTTGTTATGAGGAAATGGTTTGTTATGGCTAAATGTTTAATGATGTTTAGTTCATGTTGCAGATTAGTAGGAGAGAGAGATAAGTTAAGTGCTCTATGTGTAAGTAAATGAAAGGCTGCGAATTTATGATTGTTACAGTGGTTCGAGTCAAATGGTATTATTATTCCTGGATTTGTAGGTTTTCTGTATATTTTAAATTCTAGTTTGTTAGATGTTTTTAATATTGTGAGGTCTAGGTAACTAATTTGTTTGTTGTTTTCTATTTCTGAGGTGAATTGGATATTAGTTATTTATAAAGTTATGAAAGTATGTAATATTAGTTGGTGGTCCTCTAAATATGCAAATAATGTCATCAATGTATATTTCCCAAAATATGATGTTGCTGTTGAATGGATTGCTGCTATTGATGATAATATCTTCTTTTAATGTGTTTAAAAATATATTGTCTAGTATTGTTGAGCTAGATGCTTCCATAGGTAATCCATCGGTTTGTTTGTAAATTTTGTCATTATATGTAAATATTGTTTCAAAATGTATGAATTTTGTCAGTTGAATTATATCACTAATTTCTTGTTTGTTTATGTTTATTGATGTTAGAGTGTTTTGGAGAGCAGTAATAGTATCAGTTATAGGGATATTAGTGTATAAGTTTGTTATGTCAAAGGAGATAATAGTATCGGTAGGATCTATTATGATGTTTTTTAGGTTGTTGGCTAACTCTATGGAATTTATGGTGGTGTGTTTATTTCTAATTTGTAGATGTTTAGTTAATATGTTTGTAAGTAATTTATCAATTTTGCTGGTTGGGGATTCTATTGTAGATACTATAGGTCTGATGGGCATGTTAGATTTATGTAGTTTTGGTTGACCATATAGTTTAGGAAATTGGGGATTCATAGGTATTAGAGTATTGTATGTAGGGTTATATTTGGTGATAGTTGGTTTGTATAATGTAATAATATGTTTAGTACAAAGCATGAGTTGGTTGAGAATGTTGTTGTAAGATGTTGTAACTTTGGTGAAGTGATTATCTTCTATATATTTTAGTATTTTAAGTTGTTTTATTATTATGTTGTTTGGTTGGTTTTGAGAAAGGTTGATGGGGTACTTTTGTTTTCTTCTTGTTTAAGTATTTTGATTAGATCTGTTTTGATGGTATTTTGAGCAGGATGTCCGTATATTGCAGTTTCTAGTTCGATGGATTGGTTTTGTAAATTTATAGTAGGGTTTTTGGTTGCATATTTGTAACCTTTAATTAATACTTTAGTTTCCTTTTCAGTAAGCGTTATATTTGAGAAGTTTGTAAATTTATTGTAGAAAACAAGTGTGTGATTGAAATTTTTGTTTTGTTTCCTATTTCTTTAAGCTTGTCATTTAACTTTTTAATACATTTTATAAGATTTAACAAAATATGTTATTATTTGATTAACCATTAAAAACAAAAAACAAAAATTAATAATCAATTTATAACAATAGCAGTTTTCATGCCATCTACCAAATGTGACCTAATTTTTTATCAACGCTCATTAACGTATTGTTATGTATGTGTTCTAAATGGATTTTTGAAATACAATAGTTGTTTTTCTGTACATAACAAAAGGTAAAAGCATTAAAAATTATTATTTAGTAATAATATTGTTGATGTCACCTCATTTTAACTAAAACTGTCAATGAAATAAGTCGCAAATATGAAAGTTATTAAATGTTTAATATTTCTGTTGCTAATGGACGTTTACCAAGCATCTGTTGGAAGAGAATTACTTATTAAGGTAAAATTTTATTTTATTTATAATATTAATTCATCAATTATTTCACAGAACTATTGTTATAAATCTGCAAGTTAACAAAACGCTATTAGATTATAATAGCGCATAATTTGTTACCGGCTTAATCAAATAGAATGTTAAACATAACAGACTTTAAAATTGATTGATTGATATAGGTGTAGTAAAATTTGTTTTCTTATATATTTGTATACTATGTTTACTGATCATTTTAGTTTGTACATTAGCGTATTGATTTTGACGGTTGATCAATGTCAATGTGTGTTCAATCTCTATAAAACATGTTCTACATTTTTGCATTAAAACCTCTCGTGTCTCAATCAATCAATTACAAAACATTGGATATGTATTAACAACAGACAATTTATTATATAAATTTTTGTAACTTTATTGGTAACGTTTTCACCGTCTAAAATATTGTAACTAAACCTAAGTTTTACTTTAGTATCTATGTAGGGAATGCGGAGGGTTATTAAATAATTAACACTGCACACTCCTTAGTTTTAGTTTGGTTTTAATTTAGTTGTTAAGAAAATATATAAATGATTAATAATATAGTTTGATTGAGAACGTTTTAATAATAACAGGTTGGTGATAATAGCCGCAATGCTTTGTTCGTCGTATGTCCGTCGTCGATGTGTATGCTCGCCCGGTCTTATGGTGACTGACTCGTCACCGCTTGCAACTGCCCGTCTCGTTGTTTCTTCCCTTTGTTGCGTTCGTTGCGTGTCGTCAGTTATTCGTTTCGTATCGGCAGTCAATCGTCAATCCCACACTCGGCCCTCCTGGAAAACGTTCGTCCCGAATGTTACTCAGTCCTTGTTTTTGTTGATGGGACACCAATGCTTCATGTATTCCGCACAAGTTGTTGTTGCGTTTGGTCCATCATGTAGTCCTTCCTTCTTAACATCATACGTATCGTTATATTTTGCCCTTGTAACCTTGTAGGGTCCAAAATATTTCGGTTTAAATTTAGCGCCAGGAATTCCTTGTGTTTGTTTGATCAGAACCAAATCACCCACTTTGTATTTATTTGGTTGTTTACGTCGCAGATTGTATTGATGACGGTTTTCCTTCTGTACCTTTAATATGTTCTTCTTTGCTTCACTTCGTATTTCGATCCTTTGTTCTTCAAATACTTCGATTGCTGCTTCCTCTAATAACTTCGTGATTTTGATGTCTTCCTTGCACTTCATTTTTACTCCACAGAGTAATTCCATTGGTGATTTGGCGATAGAGCGTTGAATCGTTGAGTTGATTATTTGCTGTACCCTAGGCACAAACTTGTACCAATCACCTGGTTTGTCTATCGCTAACTTTGCAATAACAGGAATAATAGTGTTATTGAGTCTTTCAATCTGTCCATTTGCTCTAGCAAGGCCAGTGGTCACCAAAATTTTCCTTATTTTCTCCTCTTCACAATATGCGGCAAATTCGTCTGATCGGAATGCAGAACCTCTGTCTGAAATTATGACGCTTGGATTTCCAAATATGTGCTTCTGTATATCCAGCTTCTGTATAACCTCCTTTGCACACGTAGTCATCGTCGGATATAACCACGTAAATTTCGAAAACAAATCGATGACCGCAAATATGTGTTTGTAGTTTTTGTTTGTTGTCTCAAGGGGACCAAGGTGATCCATATGGAAGGTATGCAGTGGCATATCTGGCTTTTCTAACGGATTTAGCATGCCTTTCTTTTTGCCCATCTTTCTATTTATTAACAAACACGGAATGCAACAAGAAAGTACCCTCTCTACTTTCTGTTGGATGTTTGGTATAAAGTATTCTTGTTTCAATACTTCTATATTCTTCTTGGATGAAAAGTGACCATTTTCATGTATTGTTTTGATGATTTCTGCCTCCATTATCTCGGGGATCATAATCAAGTGACGTCCATCTTTCACTTTGAAAAGTATGTTATTCTTTACAAGGTATTCGTCTGATTCATGTTTTATCGCAAGCGTTTTTAGCAATTTTATAAGCTCGTCCTCTTCCAGTGCTCGACGTATTTTAATAGATACTTCCTGACTTATTGTCATAATGGCATTTCGACTTAAGGAGTCTACATGCTTCATCCGGCTTCCCTTTCGATGTTCTACTTCATATATGAATTCCTCCAGTTCTAGTGCCCATCTCGCAGCTTTGCAGTTAATTTCTTTCTTCTTTAACGTCATGGTGACTGCATTGCAGTCTGTAATGATTTTGAACGGCTGTCCTAAAAGATACACTCTCAACTTCTTTACGGCTTTAACTATTGCAAGAAATTCCAAATCATAGCTCGTATACTTCTGTTCCGCTGGCGTCGTCTTCTTACTCCAATAGTAAATAGGGTGCAGTTTCTGGTCATCCGATGAGATTTGCATTAGAACGGCCCCTAATCCGTCTTTGCAGGCATCCGTATGCAATTCAGTCTTAGCGTTCAGCTGATAGATGTTCAGAATTGGCTTTTTGCATAACATTTCCTTTAATTTCTGGAACGCAATTCTCTGTTCCCTTCCGAAATTAAAATTTTCGTCCTTTCTTATCAAGTCTGACAACGGCTTCGCAATTAACGAGTAGTTTTCGACAAATTTCCTAAAGTATCCGGTTAGGCCTAAGAAACTTTGGATTTGTTTAATATTTGAAGGTTCAGGGAATTTGGCTATTGCTTTCGTCGTATTTTCACTGGGTTGTATGGTGCCCTCTTTAATAATGTGGCCTAAGAATTCCACACTTCTCTGCATAAATTGACATTTTTTTGAGTTCAATTTCAGTCCATAATCCCTACAAACCGTCAATGCCATTTCTAAATTTCTCACTGCTGTCTTCTCGTCCTTTGCTGGAATTATGAAATCGTCCAAATACGGTATGATGATACCCTTCTTTATCAAATCTTGGAATATTGTTTGTATATACCGTTGAAATGTTGGCGGAGAATTGCACAGGCCAAACGGTGCTCGTAAGAAACAATATTGTCCAAAATGTGTCACAAACGCGGTATACTTCTGACTTTCTTCGTGGACCGGTACGTGTAAGAAACCATTTTTCAAGTCCAACGTCGTGTATATCTTTGAATCTTGTAGGCGATCGAGAATATCTTCGATGAGTGGAAGGGGATGGCGATCTTTAATTATCATCTTGTTTACTCTTCTGTAATCCACACATAGTCTATGTGAACCATCTTTCTTCTTCGTCAAAACCACTGGACTAGAGTATTCCGACGCACATGGTTTCACTATTCCCTCTTCAATCCATTCTTCAACTTTTTTCTCCACAATCGTCTTTTCTATTAGTGCTAGTCTTCTTGGAGAACAATAAATGGGTTCATCGTTCGATAGTACCAACTTTAATGATACTTCTGGAGATTTTATCTTTTCTGGTTTATAGTTTTTGATCAAGTTCACAACTTTTTCTTTAAATTTACCGGAACATCTTTCATCAATATCAATTTCTGGTTGATATGCAGAAATTTCAATTCTCATTACGTCTATACTTTCTTCAATAACCTCCTTTTCCTTCGCTTTCCTTTCTTCTACATTTTCGACTTTGATCTGTCCACATTTCATCTTTATCGTTAAGTAGTCGAGGAAATCCTGACCAATTATTAAATCGGTTGCGATGCTTTCATTCACCACATACATCGGGGTAGAATAACATCGACCATCAATCTCTAACTCACATTGAAAAAATCCAATTGGTTTGACCAATTGACCTCCAAAACCTCTCAAAGATTTACTCACTGTTTCCAGCTCCGGGAATTTTGCTTTCTTATACGTATTTATTGTCATAGCGTTCACTGCACTTCCAGAATCAAGCAGGGCGACATAATTTCTTCCTCCTGTTATTACTTTCTTCGTGTATCGTTCTTTTTCTTCCTTCAAAATTAAGTTTACCTTAGATTCTGCTTTCGGTTTCTTGTCACATTTACTCGCTTCGTGCCCGAATTGCAAACAATTGAAACATCTTTTCCCTTTTTCTCTATACTGGCAATTAGCTGAGATGTGCCCCTTACCGCCACAATTAAAACATCTACCGTCATCACCATCTCTTGAAGTTTTTGTAATTTGCTCCTTTTTGATTTCACCATGACTCTTCACATCTCTAAATTTTTTTGTGAAACCGTATTGTTTATTGTTATTTACTGATGAGTCATTCGTTGCCTTTCTGATCTTCTCAAATGTTACAAGCTTTTCTTTAAATTGTCTCATAGTTTTCGCCTCGTACAACATAATTTTCTCTGCTGGTGAACCCCTTATTCCATCTGTTACATATTGTAAGAGAGATCTATCCCCAACGTCGCCTTTCGCTGCGATCTCCTTCATTTTGAGCAAATATTCATGCACTGATTCATCTTTCTTCATTTTCCTCATACTAAGTTCT
Organism: Tachinus rufipes; assembly: GCA_963932245.1. NCBI lineage: Eukaryota > Metazoa > Arthropoda > Insecta > Coleoptera > Staphylinidae > Tachinus > Tachinus rufipes. The sequence continues at coordinate 15,281,759 of OZ010748.1, read as the reverse complement.
TTGTGTATGTCAGCAGTGCAGCTGACTTCTTCAAATTCTTCTACTAACGCTTGTTTCAACCTAGGCCACGAATTTAAACGTTTCTCACCTCTTACAAACAGCTTAGCCAATCCAGTCAAACATCTCTTTGCACATAAAAATGATTGTAAGTCATTTAAATTCATTAATGCACTTACTTTTTCAAATTCCTCTACCCATACCTCTACAGGATAACCATCTTCGCCACTGAATTGCCGTATTGCGTCCTCCATGTCCCTTACTGTAAGTGAAAATTTCAGATTTTCGGACAGAGTAGTCGTCAACGAATTTGTTGGAGAAGCAGAACGTCGAGTTACTTTCTTCACTGCACTTCACTGCTTGTTTTGCGCAGACAGTCGTCTTCGCTGCTTTCTGCAACTTTACATTCTTCTGAGTATTTGTCTTCATCTTATGGTTATTGTCGTCTTTTTCGTCGTCGTCTTTTGTTTCGTCGTCGTCACCTTCGTCGTCGTCATCTTCTTCATCGTCGTCGTCTTCTTCCGTCTGGCCGTCGTTCCTGACTTTGTCATACGCACTCAAGTCGTATAACACTTTTAATATGCGTTCTATTGTCTCATTCACTGTTTCATCGCGATTTAAACCCAACAACTCACTAATTGTTATTATCTCCCGCTCAGAAAAATCAGAACAAAATTTAATCGACCTCTCTTCGCGTGTCATTTCCTCAATCCCGTTTGCGTTCGCATTGTCAAAGCCACCAAACTTTCTTAGTCTATTTCTGTTTCCGCGATCACCTTCTACGTTGAAAATAAGCTTATGCAACAGCTTCACTGATTTTGTCGTTGAGATTTTAATTTTATCCACGAGGAACTTATTATCTTCTAATTTTTGCATTTTCACTATGTTTTGAACACCCTGTATAATAAAGTTATTTGTCCTTTCAACGTTCGCCTTTGTGTTTTGAATTCGTCGGTCGCACTTTAGCCTTGAGCCCAACAGCAGGTGGTTTTTTGAAACACGTGCAGCGTCTATGCTACGCGTTTCTTTCGTCGTCGTCACTGTTCCTCTTTTGGTCGTCGTAAACTGCACACATACACACGCTAATGCGTAATAACGTATTTAGAATTCAAAGTACACACCACAGTACGTTGCACATTCCACGTCACATCTTTATATCGTCGAATTGCACTCTTTCAAACTTTTGGTTGAGCCCCCATGTGTAGGGAATGCGGAGGGTTATTAAATAATTAACACTGCACACTCCTTAGTTTTAGTTTGGTTTTAATTTAGTTGTTAAGAAAATATATAAATGATTAATAATATAGTTTGATTGAGAACGTTTTAATAATAACAGGTTGGTGATAATAGCCGCAATGCTTTGTTCGTCGTATGTCCGTCGTCGATGTGTATGCTCGCACGGTTTTATGGTGACTGACTCGTCACCGCTTGCAACTGCCCGTCTCGTTGTTTCTTCCCTTTGTTGCGTTCGTTGCGTGTCGTCAGTTATTCGTTTCGTATCGGCAGTCAATCGTCAATCCCACAATTCATCAATTATTTCACAGAACTATTGTTATAAATCTTCAAGTTAACAAAACACTATTAGATTATAATAGCGCATAATTTGTTACCGGCTTAATCAAATAGAATGTTAAACATAACAGACTTTAAAATTGATTTTTATAGGTGTAGTAAAATTTGTTTTCTTATGTATACTATGTTTACTGATCATTTTAGTTTGTACATTAGCGTATTGATTTTGACTGTTGATCAATGTCAATGTGTGTTCAATCTCTATAAAACATGTTCTACATTTTTGCATTAAAACCTCTCGTGTCAGACGGCTCTAACAATCACAAAACATTAGAAATGTATTAACAACAGACAATTTAATATATAAATTTTTGTAACTTTATTGGTAACGTTTTCACCGTCTAAAATATTGTAACTAAACCTAAGTTTTTTAATACTGAAGTATCTACTTATTGACTTGAGGTTTAGCCTTTACTACTTCTTGCTTTGTTACACGTTTTTATTCTATCAGCAGCACAAACTCTCTGTAAGATTTTGAGATCCAAAAAAGTGTGCATTGACTACTAAATGTTGGCAAAAGTTTTTTGTTTTTACTATTATTTAAATTAACGTTTAATAAAAACAAGATTACCTGTTTTGTAAATTTTTGGTTTATATTGGCTTTTAATCATATCGTGACTTTAGTGCTGTGCTGAAATTTGTATATTTTTTGCTTTGTCTTACATTAGATTTAATTAAGTCACTTACACTTAAGTAATATATTCAAAAATAATTGTATAGAGTCTTCCCTATTGCCAAATTTAACGTAAATAATAAGCCATATTTGACTCTGCTTACAAACGTGTTTTATTGTTCATCAACCTTCCACACATAAAATTAATTTTAATTTTCAACCTGATTTATTGCACGTATGGTAGCTGTTGGCTTTAGTATCAAATTCAAAATAAACTAACAATAGTCTTCAAACTTTATGCTGTTAAAACGTTATTCTCGATCATTAACCAACCGTTTCAGGACACCAAACGTTTTAATTACACTGTTTATGTACTTAATAGCAGATTCCAATTGAGTATTAGAAACTGCTTCTATATAAACAAATTTTGTAAAAATCTGCCATGACAATCAATTACAAATTTATCTGTTTGCTCTTTACAAAAGTTTCAAATGATTCCCGTACAACGTATCAAATTGGTAATGGTTTCAAAAACCTAGGTTTCCTTTTTGTAGACTTCTTATTGTACAAACATTCTATACATAAGTGTATGTACATATAGACATATTTTTTTAGAACTGAAAACTTGTAGTGTTGAGGTAAAAATCTATTTCTTTTTTTTAAATAAATGTTCTATACTACCTTAGTGACTTAACTCTTCACTAGTTTTAGCACAATTCAACGTTTTTCCTCTAAAATTACATGAAATAAATAATAATTATTAATCACTTATTTTCTGTGTATCTGTTTTTTTTTTTCCTTATTATGGGGCTAATGCACGTTTCACACGTATACGGTTTTTATTCGGTTTAGTTCGTTTTCGGTTACAATCAAAAACAAATGAGACTTTTTCACACGTACACGGTTCGTATCAGGTTTTGTGTTTTTTTCGTACATAGGCTCAGTAGTAATCATAATGGAGAGTCAAGTTGTTGCCGTGTTGTTTCTTTATAGAAAAATAAAAAAAAACAGAGGAGGAATTCATTGGGAGCTCCCTCTCATCAATTTAAAAAGGAGTATTCGGTGCTATACTGTTCCTATTAAGTACCGAATAGGAACCGAAAATGAACCAAATACAAACCAAAAACGAATCAAAAACAAACCAAAATTAAACCAAACTGAATGGAAATATAGTTACATTTGTGACTTTGTTTCCAACATTGTTATTGTTTCAATAGCTTCGGACTATGGTTAATAAATTTTAGTTTCTACGAAAACTACATTTTGACTATATTTTATAGATTTTTACTTAGCGTCCAAATAAGCAGTTCCAATCTTTTTTTGCAGTACATATTTAAACAACATTTTTACAAAAATATAATAAACCGTAGTAAATTTATTTAAAATTTTTAATAATATTTTTATCATATGTGACGTGATATAAATGATGTTTTCCATTTGACAAAATAGTCTCATTTGGCGGCACTAATTCAGTAATTTTTGAATTTAATTATCGAACGCGTCTTACATTTTTTATGTGTTTTTGAGGCAGAGAACGTTCTACAAACGCTAAATATATTTATCAAGTGTGAGACGCTCTTGCCCGCAAAACTGAAACATTTTTTAACGCTCAAACAGAAAACACCTAGAATATGCTTGGCGAATTCACCAAAATGTTAATACAAGTTAAGTGGTCAACGGCAAAATATAACAATTTGGTAAAACAGTATTAACCAATGCTCGTTTGCAATCACGCTTATTGCTTTTAATGACGTTACTATTGATTAAATTGCACCATTTAGTATTCTTCTTTGACGTAAGTAAATGTAGGCTTCACCAAGTGGCTTACGCATGACATTGTTTGACTTTTTTTCTGCGGAAATTGTGTTGTAAATCTAATCTAAATTATGCACTCGTTTGAGGTAAAGTGGTTATTGTTCAGCGGATTTTCAGGTATCATCCCTAGCATCGCTTTTTTGTATAACCTTTAATTTTGTCTGTCTTTTTAATGTTTTTATTTGCACTAACATTCACCTCTGCGTTCTTTTTTTTTTCAATCGGTGTTATTCTAATTATTTTGTTTATCTTCGAATGCGTTTTTAGATCTTTGTTCACTTTTTTTTAATCAATATCCTTTTCTTCATAAGTAGTGTATCTACATATAGGATTATTTTTTTGTTCTAAGATTTTCTGATTACATTAAACAACAAATTTGTTTTGTTATTTCTGTTATTCTGCTTTTCTTTAACATTTTTTTTATCTTTGCAAATTTGTTTAGTGTCTTTGCCTCCGTAAATGTTATTATTTTTTTATTTTTTTGGTATGCATGTATGCAATGCAAGTGTCCTATTCAACTTTGTTATTTTTGGTTTCTATTTTTATTTTCTTGTTTATTTTTTCTTTCTTTTCTAAAGCTGTCATTTTGAATGTTGGCTTCTATTGCTTCTTTTTTATTTAATTTTTTTTTCTTTGACCGATCTATTTTGGAGAAAATTTCTTTGGACTTAAACTTTTTCACCCGATCTGTAGAGGGTGGCTGCGTTTTTTGCCTATGATACCTTTTGCTGCAGTAGGTATTTTGTCGAAGTCGAATTTTTTAGAAGATTTTATATCAATTTTTTAAGCTGTTTTTTGCTCTACGCTTTTCTTAGGGATTGTCTCAAATGCTTGGTGCCGTAAAAAAAACAAAAAAAACTAATTTGTTGCATTTTTTTCTTGTACTTTCTGCAATAACAATTTATAGATTTTTTGTTTAGTTTTTTGTGTCTTGGTTGGCATTAGGGTAGTACGCGGCGGTGGTATAGTAAAAACATTGTTATTTTTTGTAGATGTTGATGAAGATGTAGTTAGTGAGCCTCGTTTCAGACAAAATAATTTGCGGATATCTGTAGCGGTAGAAGAACTCGTACTCTAGAGTTTGGCATGTTTTCTTACTAGAAGTGCTTGATACTGAAAACTGGTTGGTCTACTAAGTGCACATATCCATCACCGTCAATGCTTTTTTTTCATTTTTTAAAAGATTGTGGAACTGTTTTTGAACATCGGAACATTTTTGAGATGTATTTTGAGAATTAAAGAACATTTTTGACAATTGTAAAACTTTTTAATAATAAAATGTTGTAACTGTCGCAAATTTTTTTCACCCTGTATCTTCACCATGTATCTTTAAAACAATAGGATAATGTTTTTATTACTCGTTTGTATTTTTATGCAATTGTAATGTTGCTCGTAATTCATCATTATTTATGTACATAATGATGTAGATGTAAATTTCTGGTAAAAATTTCACAAAATTTGTGATTTGATATCTGGCGTTTTTTGGTTTAAACATTAGAGTTTAATATTTTTTTTAATTAGTGGCAGTAACAATGCTGGCGTAGGATTAAAAAGTACAACTTTTCAAATCATACACGTCAATATTCAGTTGTTGGACTGCAGTGTGGAAATATTAAAAACATCTTATACTTTTTTTTGTGAATGAATGTATAAATTATTATTATTAATTAATAAGATTAATAATTTTGTTAATTATAATTTTCAGATACAAACAAATAATGAAAAAGAAGTAGAATGTGTTGAATCAATATTAAGCATTTACCCTAATGCGGTAACAAAAATTGTAAATTTGCTAAACGATACCAGTCTTATAGATGACATATTAAAACAAAATCAAGAATATTATATATATTCAAATGCAGCACAATCAAGAAAAAATGAACAACAAGAACAACATAATTTTACCATAATCCTAGTTGACGATTCAAAATTTAATAAAATGGATGTATCAGTTTGCAGAACATGCGAACACGCAAAAATGTATTATTTAATCATCTATAGAGGAAGCAAAAATATTGAATTAATTTTCTTCAAAGTAATGCATGAGTCTGATAGAGTGATCATAATTGATCAGAATGGAATTGCAAATAGTAAGACATCGCCACTTGCAATCTACAAACCTGAAAATAATAAAAAAGTAAGAAATACTTTAAAATTTAATTGCAAAGCTACAAAGAAAATCAGATATGTTTTCGAATATGATGTTACAGATTGCAAAGGATGTGCAATTGGTGTAAATAATGTAAATTATATGCCCCCTTATTTTTTTTCAACTAATAAAGGTATTTCATTTGAAATAATTAAAGAATTTGCGAATAGAATGAATTTTTTTATTAAATACAATGAAACGGATCATCAAACAAATTTGGAAATTTTGTTTTTTGATTATATTCTTAGTGAAGGTATGGACAAAAAGTTTTTGTCGTATCCTTATCATGTAGACAACTATGTTCTAGCTGTACCAAAAGCAATGCCGTTGAACAATAAGTATGCATTAGCATATGTTTTTCAGAAGGAACTTTGGATAGTTATGTTGTTAGCATTGGTTGTAATAACAATTACAGTATTCGTTATAACTAAATCTGCAACAATTGATTTAGTTTTGTTGCAATCTTTTGGTATACTTTTAACACAATGCATCAGTACACCCAACACTAAACCACTAAAAATTGTGTTTATAACTTGGGTGATGGCATCCCTTATAATAGCAAACGCCTACACAGGAGCATTCTTATCATTTCTATTTGAACCAATTTATGAACAACAATAAGATTCAATAAATTCACCGGAATTTTCAAATCAGATTAAACTAAGTTCAACTTTTTGTTGGACGTCATTAGGTGAAAAAATTGAGCATGAAACTAAAACAATAGTTACTTTGGAAGGATTTTCATGGCGGTATATAGTACAGATTGTTAGAAAAAGATATACAAGTGCTATTCTTGTGGAAGCTTTGGCTGACATTTATAATAAAGAATTAGCGCTCAAAAAAATTGATACGTTTTACAAAATACGAGATATAATGGCTTATATACGAATGTTTTCCAGAAACGGACTTATCACGCCATATTTAAATGACATGATTCATAAGTTAAATGCAAATGGATTGATTAATAAATGGTTTCGAGATTTAACGTTTTTTTTTAAAGATAATGCTATGTCTGAACCGGAAGTTTTAAGGATTGAGCATATTACATTATGCCTTTGGATATATTTTATTGGAATTGTTGTTTCAATTTCTGCTTATATTTATGAGTGGCTAATCTACAAATATGAAGTGGTCTATTCAAGAGTGGTTTTCAATACAAATATTAATTGCAATTCAGCTTAAATGTGTTTACAGATATCCACAATTATATTAATAGTAATTATTTATTTGCACCAAAATATTTATTTAGATTATATAGACTTTTCTTACAAATAAATTAGCAAAATTTTTTTTAGGATTAGGATTTTTAGTGAAAATTATGATATTAAAAACTAAATTTAAGCAGTCTGTAAATATTTGTGGCTTATAAAACTCGAAAAACACTAATTTAGAAGTTAAAATACGTCAAAAAATGCTTACAAAATGCAATTATTGTTTAAGATTATTATAAATAAGCTACAAAATTAAATTAAATTTATTAAAAATTGTCTAAAAAATGCAACTAATTAACAAAAACTTTAATACTGCACGATATTTGCAAAAAATTACTCAAAAAACAAATTTCTTGTATGAAATTCTTTATAAATTTTCAAAAAATGTATTTATTAGTTAAATTTAATTAAAAATCGTGCACAAATAAGATCATAAATTAAAAAAAAAACTGGTTATTTTAATGCACTAAAAAAACCAACGAAGTTTTTCTAAAGTAATAAAATACTGCTTGAAAATAAAATTAGGAGATAAGAATATGAATCAAATAACATCGTACAAACTAGTTCAAATGAAAGTAGTTCCAAAGCACCGTTAGAAAAGCAAATTGGCAGCATTGACGACATTGAACATGAACCGGAAAATAAACGAATTAAAAGAAGTTATTGCAATGTTACTAAAGGGGAAGTGTTAGTGTAAAAACCTAAATCAAAGTTAAATCCTTCGGAGACTAGAAAAAAGTTAATTAATACAATATAGCCAAAACTATTTAACAATTTTACTGTTAGAAACTCTATTAAAAACAACAATGTTATCATGATTTGTAATGATAAAGAGGAACTACAAATGGTTCAACAATGTTTAGCTGATAAAATTGGTAATGAATACGACTTAATCAATGTAATAAAAAGGCAACCAAGATGTAAAATTTTACAAATTCGTAACGATGGTGAGTGGAACGACGAAGAGTTAGTGAATACATTAGTGCTACAAAACGAAATTGACAATAAGGTCAATAAATTTAACATTATATTAATTCATAGATTTAAGGTAAATGAGTACAATAAATTTAACATAATTTTCGAATGTGATCATAATACATTTAGTTATCTAATTAATAAGAAATTAGTTAATGTTGGTTTTTCCCGAGTAAAAGTTTTAGAAGACTTAATTATAATTCATTGCTTTAAACGTAGTAGCTTAGGACATGTTTCTACTAGTTGTAAGGGAGAGATAACTTGTGGTAAATGCTCTCTTAACCATGATAGTAAAAATTGTACTGAAAATGAAAATTTTAAATGTATAAATTGTATAAAGAAAAATAAGTCCTTGGAGTTGAAATTAGATATAAATCATAATAGCTATTATTCAAAATGTCCATGTCTTATTAGAATATCAAAATTAATTAAAAATAAAACCAATTATGAAGACAAAAAATAGCAATTAAATAAAAATTTTGCACTAATAAATATTCAGGGTTTTTTAAGTCACAAAGATGAGCTTTATGAATACATAAAGCAATACAATTTACCACTAGTTATCTTAACCGAAACTCATATTACTAAAGATGTTAATTATTCCGAGACAACGCTGGAAGAATACATTTCAATAGATTGTGATTCACACAGTATACACACAGGTGGCGTGGTGATGCTAATTCATGACGTCATTGATCATAAAGTTTTAGCAATCTATAACATTTTAAAAACTGTATGGATTTTGGGAATAAGTATATCAGAATATGAAGTATGGGCAATTTATAGATCACCATCAGGAAGCATTCCTTGGTTTATTGCAGAAATAAAAACGTTTATCAATACTTATATTAAACGCTCAAGAAAAGTAATTATACTGGGAGACTTTAATATTGATGTAAGTAAAACTGACTATACATATTCTCAAATATTTCTCAATTGTATGAAAAACCATGGATTTGATCAAATAGTTAATCAGTACACAAGAGTAACACAAAATTCAAAAACAATAATAGATTTAGTTTTCTGCAATTTTTGTAAAATTAAAGCACAGGTTGAACGAGACCTTAAAATATCAGATCACTTTAATATTAGAATAAAACACGCACAATTAAATAATTTCATAAACCTGGTTTAAAAATCGAAGTTTAAATAAAATTAATCACAGTAAATTCCAAAGTGACTTGAGATCCTTAAACTGGGATTTAAATACCAATGATTTTTTAAACGTTTTTTATAGTAATCTCATAAATACATTAGATGTTTATGCCCCTCTAAAAACATATACAAGTATGCCGTTTAAAAAGCAATGGTATGATTATGAAATCAATGAACTTTGTCAACTTCGGGATAAATTGTTTGAGAAAGCATGTTTATCTAATATTAATGATGACTGGATTGAATATAGAAAAAGTCGAAATATTGTTACTTCAACAATTAAATTTAAAAAAAAAGCTTACTATGCACAGTTGATTTAACGAAATAGATATAACCCTTCTCAAATGTGGAAATCTATAAAGGAAGTGATCTGTAAGAATAAGAATAAAAACCAATCAAAAATTAAGAAAATGTCATTCAATGGCGCTGTTGAATCAGATGTTAAAATAATTGCCAACAAATTTAATATGTATACAATAAATAGTATAAATGAACTTGTTTATTTAAATAATAACAGTACAACTTTGGCAACAAACAACAAAAGTCAACAAATTTGTTTTAATATAAAACCTATCAATGTAAATGACATAAAAACAGCAATTACAAAAATTTAAAGTGAATCGTCAACTGATGATATTAACAAAAAGGTTATTTTAGCTGGTGGAGACTTTTTGATTACAAAAATTTGCAATATAATAAACCACTGTTTAGTAAATAAAAACTTCTCATCTCAATGGAAAACATCACGTGTAGTACCTGTTCCAAAAAAGAAAAACACAATAAAAGCTGAAGAACATCGACCTATTAATATGGTACCATTAACAGAAAAATTTTTGGAAAGACTGGTTTACGACAAACTAACGCAATTTGTAGAAGAAAACAAAATATTAATAAAAAACCAATCGGGATTTTGCAATCATCATTCATGTGCTTTGCAACTTGTCATAAATAGATGGAAAAATTCAATAGATAATCCCATAAAGAAAACTAAAATAATTGCTGATTTTGTAGATTTTAAAAGAGCATTTGAAGTAATCAACAGAAAGGTATTACTTGACAAACTAAATCACTTAGGAATTGACGAACCAATGTTAAAATGGTTTAAAGAATATTTGACAGACCAAAAACAAGTAACATCTATAAATGGTGTGGAATCAATTGAATTATTTACAACACATGGTGTACCTCAAGGTACAATTTTAGGTCCACTACTATTTACGTTGTACATAAATGACATAATCGAAATAAGCCAGAATGACTTTGAGTACGTTAATTTGTTTGCGGATGATACTCTGTTGATTGTGGAAGATGACAATATAAATAAAATTTGAAAGTTGGACAAAAAAGAATCATTTAATTGTCAATACAGACAAATCAAAAGTATTGGTGATGGGCCATGATATGGTCAATCTCGATGTCCGAGTGTGTTTACTGGGTGAAATATTAGAATATGTAAATGAAATAAAATATCTTGGTTTGATAATTGACAACAAATTAAAATTTAAAAGCCATTGTAAACAAGTGACATCCGAAATATCGGATAAATGTAAATACTTTTATCGTATGTGTCAGTCTCTTGATTGTAAAAATAGATTTATAGTGTATCAATTATTAGTCCGCTTTTTGTTTACTGCCCAACCGTTTTATTTTATTTAACTAAAACTGAACTAGATAGGTTACAGGTTCTCCAAAATAAGTGTCTTCGATCTATACTTCAATGTGACAGGCGCACACCTATCAAAAACATGTTAGAAAAGATGAAATTATTTTCAGTTCAACAGTCTCTCTATTTTGGAAACATGTGTTTTATTTACAAATTATTAAATAATTGTTTACCTGAATATCTTTGTAGTACAATTATTAAAAACAGTGATATTCATAATTACGCCACCAGATCTAGACACAACATTCATGTTAATACGGTACACAAGCAAGCAACATATAGATCTTTATTTTACGAAGGATTGATAAGATTTAATGAATTAAAACCGCACATTAAAGCTGCTACGAGTATTCTACAATTCAAGGGACTGCTAAAAACATATATGATATTAAATTATGACTCACTAGAACTAAAATAATATGTTAAAAAGTATAAGTAAAGTTTTTAATTATTATATAAAAAAAAAACAAAAAAGAGTGGTCTCTTACGTTAGCTGCCGCTTCAACAAACTACAACAATAATACAACAGCAACAAACTAAAGTTCCAAGCAGTAATGTGAGCAAGTAAGAAGTTCTAAACGTACTTGAAAGACAAACATAATCATTTAACTCCAAGTCTAAATTTACAATATAATTATTAATTATAGGTTATAATGTATATGTATGTTCCTGTCAATGCTAAATCGGGCAAAGGCATGAGTGCAACAGAGCAAACATTATTATTGTGTATAGTTGCCTGTTATACCTGCCAACCTCTACTGGAATTACTGTATTAGCAGGTAGATAAATACATACAATCTGCTACACCCCGTTGGCAATTGGCTAAATTAGCTAACAACCAACCTAGCTTAGCTTCAGAGAAGACGGGTGTGGGTTAAAAAAAAATAAGTTTTCAAATACACACAACAACTCACTAATTGGGGTGCACAGCAATAAAGCAAAATTATGAATATTTAGAAAAATTGACTCACCACTTATGTTGCAAGGGGTATGGTTAGGGCTCCAATTGTTTTTTTTTTGTTGTTGCCTGGATTCATAAAATGGTCTTCCTTGGTTCCAATAGATGGTTGGTACCTCCTGGGTGAAACAATAAACCAGGCTAATAGTCTGTAGAATTAATAAAGACAGGGAAGGGAAAAAGGAAAATAGGGATATTATCGGAAACTCAAAAACCCTTGTAACATGTTTAATACAAAATAATTAAAGATGAATGAATTAAAAAAAAAAATGACAATTTAACATAAAATAAGAAAACACTCATACACACCAATCACTCCGTATCAACTAAAACTACAAAATTTAAATTAAATAATGAATCACAATTAAAGTTAATTTAACTTGCTGTACACCATGTCCAAATCCAGTCTTTGTAAAATAACTAATTTATCCTACGTTGGAAGGTCCTTTTGGCTGACCGCCACACGTGGTTATGAGATTTTTTTATAATATGATTATAACAAATATGACCATAAGGTTATGTAGACATTGTAGTTTAATGATGCGGTCTTTATAGATAAATAATTAAGGCTCATATAATAAACCCTTACAAATAAGACACTATGTCTAAAAACCTGAAAGATAAATGAGCGGATGTGAAATCAAAAATAAAGGAAATAATAAAAGGACTTACCTGATTCAAGCCACACAGAGGAGAATTAATTGTATTGATTACCGTAACCATACAAATCTTTTAAAGTCCGCAATCGCGAATACTTATTAAAAGTGAAAGATTTGCAGAGTGAAATAAATCCGGCTTGCGATGTTCACTCTTTCAAGTTCACGGTAAAAAGGACACGATTGTAAGTGCTGCAGATTGATCTGCCGAAGGAATTCTCCCCTGCGCAGGCCCGTCTCAAAATAAGTAAAGGAAACGGGTAATTAAAATTAAATTGGACGTAAGAAAACAAATTTACAAATTAAGGAATGTAAAAAGGAAATTAATTAAAGATCTGGAGATAAGGATAAGCCGTAATCAAACTGATTATGCGCGTTAATTGCAATTAGAAAATTAAAATACCATTACCAACCTACACCACTGGGATTTTACCCACTGAAGTTGGCTTCAAATAAATTGGTAACTGTCAAATCGTGACAACAAACAAATAATAATAAACAATTAATTCTTATTTATTATTAACATTAGTGAAATAAATAATCAGTTGTAGTGAAGTGCTACGAATAATAAAAAAAAAAGGAAAAGGAAACAGAATGGAAGAAGGAAGAACTAATAGGTTCACCCCGGATAAAGTTCACCCAACAGCAACAATAATATTGAAAGTAAGTAATAACATTTCAATAATACAAATTAAATGAAGCTATAACCGGAACCTTGCCACACCCGCGCAAGCATTCATAATTAATCTCCACCAAAGCACACCCCCGCAAATAATAAATTAATGTGTGTATATGATTTTCCCACAGAATAAACATCGGCAACCCAATTATCACCCCGACCGTAAAGAAATCAACCTTCCATGAATTAATAGAAATCAAATTGAAAAAGATAAGTATAAAAATAAAATAATGTTTAATTGTGTAATTTTTGTTTTGTTTTAGTTGTACGCCGAATTCTGGACGTAACAAACCATCTAAGATTAAACACTAAAGCTAATAATAAATAAATTCATGAAGTTTGAGCCTATAATGTTTCAGTTTTGTATTTTGACGTTTCTATAACCGCTGTCGTTCCGTAAATCAACCAAGATTTTCAGCAACCGATCAAAGGCGTAACCTAACCGCCGGTTACTTCGGTTGATATACGGAACGCACTATAAAAACCTAAAATAATAAAATGTAAGCTGTTTTTAATACACGTTTAGTGTCATCGAGTCACACACAAAATTTCCGCCGTAATATAATTTGCGTCATGGAAAAATCGCAACTTTCGGCGTCGGTAAAAAATTGTTAAATTAATCCTATAAAATGTAAAAAAAGTTTATTTTGTTCAAAGCTCAACCAAAAAAAGTAATTTTCTATTATTTGAAATTAAAAGGAGTATTCTAATTTCAAAAAAATTACTTACTACAATTATTTTAAAAGAAACTAATAAAATTTATACTAACCTCAAAAGCAATCCACAAATGATACCAAATCAATTAAAATTGTTTATATAAACGCACTAATAACAGAATATTTCACAAATTAAACTTACATGTTTACAAACTAAACGTAAAAAAATCAGACAACTTAACAAACAATTAATGAAGAAGAAACGAATGGAACTGACAGATATAATATAATATCCACTATCCAGCTGATTTAATGAACCACGGCGCAGCGCCACGTAGCGAGTATTACTGACCCTAGTTTTAGTTGTGTTAAATGAACTACCAGAAATGTGTCAAATGAACTACTTTTATTGACACAAATTTAGCTACAGTTGGCAACACTGCAATAATTATAACCAATATTTTACAGTTGGCAATGTTGTTGTTAACTTCATATCTAATAATAGTTCATATAACTCAATTTGTTTAAATTTTTTCAGTATAGAGTAAAGAAATAACAATTACAAATAAATTATTTTATTTATTAGTGTTGATCTTTACAAAATCTTTATTCTCAATGCATACATCCTTATGAAATTTCGCATAATGAGCCTTCATGCCTATTATAAAATTAAACTTTTTATTGCACAAATCGCATTCATAAGGTAAATCCCCTGTGTGAATGCGCATGTGAATTCGTAAATTCAACTCAACTGCAAAAGCCTTGTTACACACTTCGCAAACATAAATTTGTTTGTTCTTCTGACAATCTAATTTCATATGTTCTGCTTTAACTAATGGATCGTCAAATGTTTTTTTACAATAACCACATTTATAGGGATCGATACCACGATGGATTTTGGTATGCACTTTTAAACCGTGGTAAGTAGCAAAACCAAAATAACAAATGCAACATTTAAAACCTGAGTGTATTTTTCGATGTTGGGTGTAACTCATTTTGTTTATATATTTGCCGCAAATCGGGCATAATATTTTAATGTCATTGTGTCGATTCATGTGGTGCCTGTATGTAGCTTGGTTTTTAAATAATTGTCCGCATATCTCCCATATTTTTTCTTGAAATTTGTGCACTCTCCTGTGATGAAGTAGTAATGCTATTGAATTTAAACAGACTGAAAAATAAATATTAAAATTGGTGTGTACGAGGTATTATAATGAATTTATTACTTTGTCCGCAAAGATCGCATTTGGAATCGCCTATGAGTTTCGAAATAACTTTTCTTTTTAAATTTTACTCCGCAAATTTCGCATTGGAACGGTTTCTCGTTGGTGTGTACGCTCATATGTTCGCGCATTGATCTCGGTGTTTTGTATATCTTGGAGCATATTTTACTCTTACGATCGTTGATACTATCAGGCGCTTCAATGATTGGAGTAACTTTGTGTTTGTGTATGTTATGTAAGCGCAGAGATATTAAGCTACGGATGCCATCTCTGCCGCAGATTTGGCAAGTCCATTCTTTTTGATCTCTTAAGTAGACGTGCGCTTCATTAGGTGATTTCACATTTGTTGCGTTATTATTTTCTGCATTGCATTCAAATGGTGGAAAATCTTCATTTATTGAACTCATCTGTAGACAGAAATAATTGTTATGAACTGAGGATGCCATACTAGGAAATGGGCAACTACAAAGTTTGGACAACTTATCTTTTTATAAAACAAACAAAACTAATTCCCTCCTAAAAAAAATTCGAGGCACGCCCTTCAAAAAATTCTTTGTACGCCTCTGGTTAACACATGTAATTTTTTTTAATTAAGTGCTACAATAATAAGTAAAATTTGCTTACCCGAATCATGATCATTATCCAAGAACTGATTTGTGATTTCTTTCAATTTCTCATCAGAGGTTTGACATTTTTAGGCAAACTCTGTCAACTTCAAAACGGTCGTCATGCAATCCTTACAGATATTTTTAGGCAATCGAATGCCGTTGCAATCCATCAACTAAATTAAATAATAAAAAACTTATCTTTTAATCATGTTTGACTAAGTGAAGATAAATGAATGATTACAATCAAAACAAATTTATGACTAAGTAAAATTACAACCAAGCCCAATGAATAATTAATATAAATTTAAAACGTTGAGGCACTATTTATTAATAAAAAACTGTTTTGGCGCAGTTGGTAGGATAAAATTTCCGGCTAATTAAGTAAATTAATCTATCAAACTAAATTTTCGGCTCCGATTTCAATATTCGACGTCCAATGACTGAATGATACTAGTTTAAAACCTTGAGGCACTTATTTACTAATAAAAAACTGTTTTGACGCAGTCGGTAGGGCAGAATTTCGTAATTAATTTATCTTTTAAAATACCACTTTCTGTAATATAAATAAAACTAAAAGCAATTAAATTATTTGAAGTACTTTATTATAAACCGCAACTAAATTGGTAAATTTGGCAACAACGCATTTAAATTTAATTAATCAACTCCAAGCACTTAACAAGAACTAATTCAATGTTGCTTTATATCAAAATGTGTAAATTTAATTCTTTTCAAGCTATTAAATTTTGTTAATGTCATAATTGCCAAAATTTTGAAAATAATTGCAAAAAACTGAAAAGAATCAATTAATTCCAATTTGCATAAATTAATTCTCATTTTATATGACATAAATACCAACACCAAAAAATAGAAAATAGCTACTTACATCAACGCTCACTCCAGTATACTTCTTCAAATAATAACCCAAACTTTTTTCATTAAAATAACATAACAAATATTTAATAAAATAGTCAACCTCCTTGAGACACACTCGACAGATTTTATTAAAACATTTCGGAGTTAAAATCTCATCTTTAATTTCTTCCGATTTCTCCTCAGATACAATATTATCTAATGTCTTATCAATTTGTATCTCTTCAATTGCTGATACATCGTTCATTAAAGGATCTTTAAGCATTACTTCAGGTACATCTGGTATCTCATCAGGTTGATCAATTTTAATCTCCTCCTCAATTACCTTTAAAACATATTTTAATTTGCATCAATGATTATTTTGCTTTTTTCACTTACCTCAATATCATCACAAACCATTTCAATTAATTCATTTGTTGTACTTGGTGGAGCACAATCTACTTTACTGCTAATGCATGGTATCGCACCTCTTTTTAAAAATCTTCTATTACTTTTTATTTCAAAAGTGTCAGGTTCGAAATGGCTGGAGCAAACAAATTTATTTTTGGTCCATGTCCAAGTTTCTGGATTTATACTCAAGGCGCTCAACCATTTCGTCAATGATTTGCCACGAGGATACCTACAATTTTATTATTGAATTTCAGATTCGTTTTTTATAAAAGTACATTTGGAATATCTCAGTTATAAAGAGCGAATTTCGTCTATGAATAGGTTTTCAGGTCAACTTTTGATAAGTGACTACAGTGATATGTTATAAATTTCAAATTAATAGTGAAGCAATCACATAATGTCAATCACGAAGCGACACTTTATTTGTTTAATTTATTAAAGTCAAGTGTTTAGTATTCGGCAACTGTCAATCGCGAAGCGACTATAGTGTTATATTATAAATTTCAAATTAATAGTAAAGCGATCACTTAATGTCAATCGCAAAGCGACACTTTATTTGTTTAATTTATTAAAGTCAAGTGTTTTAGTGTTCGGCGACTGTCAATCGCGAAGCGACTTTAGTGTTAAGTTATAAATTTCAAATTAATAGTGAAGCGATCACTTAATGTCAATCGCAAAGCGACACATTATTTGTTTAATTTATTAAAGTCAATTGTTTAGTACTTGGCAACTGTCAATCGCGAAGCGACTATAGTGTTATATTATAAATTTCAAATTAATAGTGAAGCGATCACTTAATGTCAATCGCAAAGCGACACATTATTTGTTCAATTTATTAAAGTTAATTGTTTAGTACTTGGAAACTGTCAATCGCAAAGCGACTATAGTGTTATATTATGAATTTCAAATTAATGGTGAAGCGATCACTTAATGTCAATCGCAAAACGACACATTATTTGTTTAATTTATTAAAGTCAAGTGTTTAGTATTTGGCAACTGTCAATCGCGCAGCTACACATTATTTGTATAATTTATTAAAGTCAATTGTTTAGTACTTGGCAACAGTCAATCGCGAAGCGACTATAGTGTTATATTATAAATTTCAAATTAATAGTGAAGCAATCACTTAATGTCAATCGCAAAGCGACACATTATTTGTTCAATTTATTAAAGTCAAGTGTTTAGTATTCGGCGACTGTCAATCACAAAGCGACTATAGTGTTATGTTAAAAATTTCAAACTAAAAGTGAAGCGATCACTTAATGTCAATCGCGAAGCGACACTTTATTTGTTTAATTTATTAAAGTCAAGTGTTTAGTATTCGGAAACTGTCAATCGCAAAGCGACTATAGTGTTCTGTTACAAATTTCAAATTAATAGTGAAGCGATCACTTAATGTCAATCGCAAAACGACACTTTATTTGTTTAATTTATTAAAGTCAAGTGTTTAGTATTCGGCGACTGTCAATCGCGAAGCGACTATAGTGTTATGTTGTAAATTTAAATTAATCAGGGCAACCAGATTTTTTCAAGTGAAAAAAAGTATGTGTTCATTTTAAATAGTCTATTTGAGCAGCTGTCAATTTTGAAGCTATTATCTTTTGACATTTGACAAGTAAAAACTACTCCATTATTAAAAATGGAACAATACACGCTTCAACAACGCATTGAAATTATTAAAGTTCACTACAAAAATGGTAAAAAAATTTCAGTCACAGTTCGCAGAACTAAAGCACTATTTGGTCGTCGTAAAGCACCTTCTCGGCCGGCAATAGTAAACCTGGTGAAAAATGTAAGCTGTTGGGACAAGTTTGTGATGTGAAGAATCAAAACCGTGTGCATCGCTCAAGAACACAAGAGATATTGCTACATCGGCCCGTAGTATTGATGAAAACACAGGTTTGTCAATTCCTCGTCGATCTTTGGAATTAGACATTCCACCGTATTTTGCATTAAAGTTCAGTTAACACAAGAACTCAAACCGGTCGATCACCATAAACGTCGTATCTTTGCTGATTGGGTCCTTCAAATGCATCAAAATGATCCGGAATTTCATAAAAAAATCATCTTCAGTGATGAGGCCCATTTTCACCTCAAAGGCTACGTCAATAAGCAGAATTATCGCATTTGGGGCTCAGAAAATCCAAGAATAATTGTTGAAAAGTCTCTGCATCCTCAACGTGTCACCGTTTGGTGCGGTTTTTGGGCTGGCGGTGTGATTGGACCCTACTTTTTCGAAAATCAGACTGGTGCAACTGTTACGATGAATGGATGGCGCTACCGAGCTATGATTTATGATTTTTATGGCCGGAATTCAAAGATATTGATGTGGACGACGTTTATTTTCAGCAAGACGGCGCTATTTTGCAAGAAAAGTTTCCTGACCCTGTTATTTCTCGAAAAGGAGATCACAATTGGCACAATCGGATCTTGTTCTTCTAAAAATTTACTGTTACTGGTGCTGTTTCTTGATTCTTCTGCTTCTGTATCTTCACACTTCATTGAACCTGCTAATATATTTTTTTTAGAACTTGTATCCCCCACTGTGTCAGCTATTTTTGCATTCTCGATTTCCGTGTTGACTGTCACCTGCAGTTTGTTTTCAAGAATGTCTTCCATAACTACTACATTTCTACTTGTGGTTACCATGTTTCTGCTAGCATCCTACAATCTGTACCCTTTTGTTGTGTCACTGTATCCTACTAGTATCATCTGTACTGACTTTTTTTCCCATTTGGTTCGTTTTTCTTTTAAAATATGAACCATTACTAAGCTTCCAAAGATTCTAAAATCACTTACATCTGGCTGGTGACCATGCCAAACTTCATAGAGAGTTTTTCCTTCTAAGCCTAATACTATCGACCTGTTTCTCAAGTAGACTGCTGTATGTACAGCTTCATCCCAAAATTTGGTCTTTAGATCTGCATCAAATAACAAGCACTTCGCCTTTTCCACAATAGTTCTACTCATTCTTTCCGATAGACCATTTTGTTCAGGACTGTAGGGGTTTATTCTTTGGTGTATGATACCATTTCTATTTGAGTAAGTTTTCTATTTCATTATTGCAAACTCACCACTATTGTCTGATCTTATCTTCTTTATTCTACAGTCTTTCTGGTTTTCCACTCTTTAAATCAATTGATTACTTCATCTTTTGTCTTCAAAAAATACACAATTGTCATACGACTGTAATCGTCCTCAAATAACACAAAGTACCTGGAACTTCTTAAGGACGTTTCTTGCATTGGACCGCACACATCACTGTGAATAACCTCCAAGATTCTGTCAACCCTTTTGTGTTTAAACGGAAGTTTCGCCTGTTTTCCTTCACATAAAACTGCACACTGTTCTTTCTGATAAAGAAAGTTCTTTAAATTGAATTCTTTTAACCACTCCACCTTGCAATCTGATCTGCATAATTGATATGTCCATATCTGCGATGCCACACTTCATTTGTGACTACTGCTGTACACAGTCAATAGCAACATATAATTTATAAACATTTTAGATTAGATCAGCTGTTGCAAACAATTCATTATTTTGATTAAAAATCTTGCAACCATCTGCTTCAAACTGTACAATGTTACCATTCTTGATTAGTTGACTAACCGACAGTAAATTCGTTGTTAGCTGAGGTACACACATTGCAATTTTTACTTTATGTCTGTCTTTTCCAACCACTGTTGTAATGTTAACTTGTCCGCTCCTATTTATAATTTTAATTGACGAATTAATTAAACTTGCTAAACAAACAACAAAACTATTATATATAGGATATCAAAAAATAGAAAAGATCGATAAATCAGAGCGCATTTGCAGACAACATGAGAATTTTAGCCAAGAACGGAAAAGATTTAGAACACAACATGAAAGTCTAGAACAAGGTTCTAAAAGAAAATGAGATGAAAATAAATAAGAAAAAAGCAAAAGTCATGGTAGTAGCAGCTAAGAATGAAAAGATACAAACTGAGATAGATGGAAGAACAATAGAACAGGTAAACAGTTATCAATACCTAGGAACAATGATTAATGAAGAAGGGAGGCAAGAAGTACTACTTACTAGAAAAGGTGCTAATAAATAAAAATAACTGAACAAACAAAGATAAAAGTATATAAAACAGTCTACAGACCTATATTTAATTAAAAAAAACTAAACATGAATGCTATCAAGAAGAGACAGAAGCAAGATTGGGGCAGCAGAAATGAAAGTATTAAGAAAAGTGAAAGGAGTAACAATAAGAGACAAGATAAAGAGCGAGCAGATAAGAAAGGAACTTGGAATCGATAGAAGAATTCATTGAAAGAAGACAGCTTGGGTGGTGGGGACACATGCACAAAATGGGAGACTCGACACCAACAAAAAGTATATGGGAAGTCAAAACACAAGAAAAAAGAAAAGAGGCAGACCGAAAGATACATGGGATAACATTTTAACAAAAATACTAACAAAGAGGGGAAAAACATAGAAAGAATCTGAGGAAATGACAAAAAAATATGAAACAAATTTTTTAGAGGCCACTAAAGCCAACACCCTACACCCAAAAAGGTAGAAGGGCAAATGACTATATACATATATATAGTTTTAAAAAGTTTTTGGCTAAATTTTGCACTTTTCAACCGTTTATGACCAAATTTTGGTGCTTCCTAACAATATTTTGATAGATCATGACCAGATTTTGCAATTTTTTAGATTTTATAAATAGTAGAATCTTGCACCTTTATACAGTTTATGGCCGGATTTTGCTGCTTTGTCACTTTATATAAAAAAAATCCTGCATTTTTTTATTATTTTATGACCGAATTTTATGCTTTTCAACAATATTTCATAGCTGAATATTGCCATTTTATCATTTCACTTTTGAACCCTTGATGATCGAATTTTAGTGTTTTCTGACAATATTCTGATAATTCATGGCCGGATTAATAATTTTCACCATGTATGAAAAAAACATTTCACTTTTCTACAACTTATAGTCGGATTTTGCTTTTTTTTGACATTTCAAGAATAGAATTTTGCACATTTTAATAATTTATAACTCATTTTGTTCTAATTTTGACATTTTATGAGTAGAAACTGCAAACACTTTTATATTTTAGTATTTTCTGACAATATTTTGATATTTTATAGCCGGATTTTAATATTTTTAAACTTTATGAATAGAATTTTACTCCTTTCAACAATTTAAAGCTGTTTTTTGGAATATATTTTGTTACTTTAAGACCGAATTATGTTGTTTTTGACGTTTCATAAATAAAATGTCGCACTTTTTAAAAGTTTTTGGCAATTTTTTTATTTTTCATGGTCAAATTGAGATCATTTTGACCTTTCTATAGACAATATTTTGCAATTTTCAACGGTTAATGGACGGATATTTCCTATTTTTGACACTGCATAAATAGAATTTTGCACTTTTTAACTTTTACAGACTTTCATTTTTATACTTTATCGGATTTTACAATTTCATGAATAGAATCTTGTACTTTTTAACAGTTTAAGGCCGGATTTTGCTTATTTTGACATTTCATAAACAGAATTTTACATCTTTTGATCAAATTTTGGTATTTTTTGACGATACTTTTCTCAAAATTTCCTATTTTTAGCATCTCGTAAATAGAATTTTGCACTTTTCAACAGTTTTTGCTATTTTAGACATTTTATGAATAGAATTTTGTACGTTTTGACTATTATTTTGCTATTATTGACATATCATTAAAAAAAATTGCACTTATCGACAGTTTATAGCCAGTTTTGCTGTTTTGACACTTTTAAATAGAACCTTGTACTTTTAGACAGTTTATAAACGTATTTTGCTGTTTAAGACATTTTATAAATAGAATTTTACACTCTTGGTGCTTTCTGATCATATTTTGTTATTTCATGGCTAAATTTTGACATTTTATGACCGGATGTTGGTAGTTTTGACATATTATAAATAGAAATTTGCACTTTTCAACTGATTAAAGATCTTTCTTGAAATATTTATTTTATGATGAGTCGTCCTGAACGCGGCCAATGTCCACTTGAACTCAGAAATGCCAGATGACAATTTATAAATTATCAACTTCAGTTATTTCTTTGCTAACAACGTGAATATAGTATATTATGATTAATCGGTTAACTTCAGTTACAACTTGAAGATAGCAAGATCACTTATAATTTGAAGATAGCATTTTATAATTTGACTAATTTCACTTGTAACTTTAAGATAGCAATTTATAAATAATCATTTAAATTCAGTTATAACATGAAAACAGCTCTTTATAATTAATCGACTAACTTCACTTATTAACTAACTTCATTTATAACTTGAAGTCAGTAATTTCTAATTAATCAACTAACTTCACTTATAATCTGAGTATATCATTTTATAATTCATCTAATAACTTCAACGCGTGCAATATTATAGATGATTTGTGTTTGGGAATAAAATATCCTATAAAATTGAACATGAGTTTAAAGCCCGTATGACACTGACAATAATTGTCACGGTATAGTCTCATAAAGGGGACAATTAAACGTAGATTGATTCTATTTTTTTAAATTTAAAACAATTTTTTGAATTGTGTTCTTTAATTCTATATTTTAAAGCTCTGCTTGTTTGCCCTATGTAAGTGGCGTTGCACTGAGCGATTTTTTATGACATTATTGATCTAAAATAATATAATTTTGGAAAAAATTTAACGTTTCTTGACAATTGATTTTTGTTTAGTTTTATTTTTTAAATCTGCGACATTTAAGCTGTAGATGCGTTTTTGTGTAGAACACTCTTTTTTTTTTCTGAGCGATTTTTTATTTTTTGATTAATTTTTTAATAATTTTAATTGTCAGACGTGTCATTATTAATTGTAAACGCGTTTTTGTGCAGAAAACTACTCTTTTCTAAATATTTTCTTTAATTTTAATGTAAAAAATGCTTTTAATGAGCGATTTTTAAATTTTCACTGATTTTTGATAAATTTTAATTATTAGACGCTTTTTCTAAGCGAATTTTTATATTTATATTGCATATTTATGAGTTTTAATTATTTGAGTTGCGTTTTTGTGTTGAAAACGTATTTTTCTGAGCGATTTTTGAATTTGTTATCACTTTTATAAATATCAATTTAATCAAGTGTTAGTTAGCAGCTATTTTTTTAAAAAAATTTTAAACGATTTTGTTGATTTTTTTATTTAAAATTTGTGATATTTTAGTTAATTTGCGTTTTTGTGCAAAAATGAGATCACATATTTTGAGCGATTTTTTAAATATTTTTGTTTTTTTTTCTACAATTTTATTGATTTGTGCTAATTTTTAGTCATTAAATGTGCAATATTTAAGTTGTAAATACCTTTTCAAAGCGTTTTTCTGCAGAAAACACTTTTTCTCGCAATTTTCTGTACTTATTATGTCATTTTTGCTGAATTTCATTCGTCAGAAGTGCGATATTCGAGCGATGTTTCTAAATTTAATGTTTTTTAACGGTTTTATTAATTCAATCTGGGTTTCATACGTCGATTGGGCAATGTTTAAAATGTAAATACCTTTTTAAAGCGTTTTGTGCAAAAATTGGGCGATTTTTTTTGTGATTTTTGAAGTTTTCAATGTTTTTTAGATTTGTGCTGAATTTGTGCAGAAAACGCATTTTTGAACGATTTAAGAATTTTTTAAGTTTTTTTAATGAATTTATACATCAAATGTGCGATATTTCAGTTATAAATGCCTTTTTATAGCGTTTTTGTGCAAAAAACATTTTTGGAGCAATTTTTCAACGGTCATATTGATTTCTGCGGAATTGCATGCATCAAATATGTTATATTTATGTTTAAAAATACTTTTTCAAAGCGTTTTTGGGCAAGAAACACATATATTGTAATTTTTGCCAAATTTTATACGCTAAATGTGCTTTGTAAATGCTTTTTTAAAGCGTTTCTATGCAGAAAACACATTATTTGGAGCAATTTTATACATTTTTTGGAAATGTTATGATTTTTTTTTTTAAGTTTTATTAATTTATGCTGTATTTTATGCATTAAATATGCAGTATTTAATGCTTTTTTTGAAGTGTTTTTGTGCAGAAATCACAATTTTTGAGCGATTTTTTGTCAAATTTGATGTTTTTTGACCGGTTTTATTGATTTATGCTTAATATTTTTCATCAAATATGTGATATTTAAATCTTAAATGTTATTTCAAGCCGTTTTTGTGCAGAATATACTTTATTAGAGCAATTTTCAGTTTTTATCTGTTTTTAACTGATATTTAAGTTGTAAATACTTTTTCAAGGCGTTTTTGAGCAATTTTCTTTACATATTTTGTGATTTTTACATAAATGTGCTATATTTCAGTTATAAACGCTGATTCAAACCGTGTTTTTGTGCAGAAATCACATTTTGTGAGCAATTTTTTATTTTTTTTTTTGGGGAAATTTTAAGTTTTTTTAACGGTTTTATTGATTTATACTGAGTTTCATGCAATAAATGCGCAATATTTCAGATATCAATGCATTTTCAAAGCAAAAAAATGTTGATTTTCATACATCAAATATGCTATTTTTAAGTTATAAATACTTTTTAAAAGCTATTTTGTGCAGAAAACACATTGTCCCAGCGATTTTTTGCTTAATTTTATACGTTAGATGTGCGATATTTAAGTTGTAAATGCCTTTTTTGTACAGAAAGCATATTTTCTGAGGTTTAATTGATTTATGCTGAGTTTTATACATCAAATGTGCGATGTTTATGTTGTAAATGTTTTTACAGAAATTATTGTATTTTTATGAGTTTTTATGGATGTGCGATATTGCAGTCTTGGCAATCTATTTTATGAATTCCGGATATCAATAAGACATCTGTTTTTTATTTATGATTGCATAGTATGTTTTTAATTGTTTTGGTTGTGGAAAAAGATCCATTGATGTCATATTTGTGTAGAAGTTTTTTAAATTTTGTTACTATTGTTATAGTATGATAGTTTTCTGTATTGTGTTGTAGTGTGTTTGTTATTGTTTGTAAGTGTTGTTACTTAATTCTATTTTGTGTTTGTTAATTATTTTGTTAATTGTTGTAATGGGAAAGTAATTTGTTATAGCTAGTTGCTTGATGATGTTTAATTTAAGTTGCAGATTGGTAAGAGAAAGATGTAAATTAAGTGTTATATGTAAGTGAGTGAAAGGCTGCAAATTTATGGTAGAGTTGAATGGAATTATTATTCCAGGGTTTGTAGGTTTTTGGTATATTTTAAAGTCGAGTTTGTTGGCAGTTTTGTATATTGTGAGGTCGAGAAAGTTAATTTGTTAATTGTTTTCTAATTCTAAAGTGAATTGGATGTTGGGGTGTAAACTATTTATAAAATTATGAGTCTGTTATATTAGATGGTGGTTCTTTAAATATGCCAATATATCTTTCCAAAAAAATTATGTTGTTGAATGGGTTACTACTGTTAATGATAATGTCTTTTTCAAGTGTATTTAGGTATTAGGTGCTCTCATAGGTATTCCATCAGTTAATTTGTAAATATTGCTTCAGATGTTATCAATTTAGTTAATTGAATAATATCACTAATTTTTTGTTTGTCCATGTTTTTTGTTGGTAGAGTATTATGGAGAGCAGTAATAGTATCAGGTATAAGAATATTAGTACATAAATTTGTTATGTCAAAGGAGATGATAGTATCGGTAGGGTCTATTATGATGTTTTTCAGATTGTTGGCTAGTTCTATTGAATTTATGGTGATGTGGTTGTGTGGTTGTATTTTATTCTTGCTCAGGCTTTTGCTCTCTATATCAAGATTGCAAACACATAGCAGCTTAGCAAACGGATTATCGAAAGCAGTGTTGAAGTCTACTTGCTGTGCAAGCATACTTTATACTTGACTTCAGTTCCGTCTGATTGTTTCTTTTTTTATTTATTTGATAACTAAAGTACTTAATATGATTAATCTGTTCTAATCTTTTAGTTATAATTGCTATTATAATGATTTTGCTGTTTGCTTATTATAAAAACATTTGTTTTCTTAATGCTCAGATCAAAATCCACTTTAGCACCCTACTCAATGAATGAATCAAAAGTAGATCTTCCTGACTTGAGGCTAGTTGTATTGTATTGTTTGTCTGAATATTTTCTTGGAGTAGACATTAAATAGTAACGGCCATAAAATGAACCTCATTTGATGTTAACTGTTTGGCTCCAATCAGTTTTTTTATTATGCAAATGTCTTTAACGTCTAGTCCAATTTCTTTTAGTATTTTTTATAAGTAATCCATGCTTTACTCAATCAAACGCTTTTAGAAAATCTATGACGCAAGTATGTTTAACCCAAATATATTGTACCGAAATTATTGTAAAATTCAACTTGCTAAGATAGTCTTCACACTTCCGATTTCTGATATACAAGGTATGGCTACAACATAATAATATTGATGCTTTTACAGGACTACTATTTTTAATTCATTGATGTGCTTCGACTTAAACTTGCTTTAATACAATTGATGGCTTGGGTTGCTCACTAAAATTGTGATTAGTTGTCAACTAATTAATTAATTTAAAACAAGTCAAATTAAAGGTTGAAAAGTATTGAAAAAACAATAAATGTAAACTTATTAGTGATGAAGTGAAAATTGTAGAAAAATGGTAATAATTATAATTATTTTCAATTAATCTATAAATTTGTGTACAATTCAATAAAACCATCAATATTAATAAAGCATTAAGCAGCAAATTAAATTCCTTCTACACACAAAAGTCCACTATGTAAAATACAATTTATTTTAAGTAAATTATTTAGTGCAAATGTAAATGTTTTAAATTGCAACGCAGTTATAGGAATTATTCATAGGATATGTTGATACGCACATTTTCAATGATAGCCGAAAGTCGACTTAAAAGTTATTGCGATTAATATATATATATAATCGCATGAGTTTATTTCCTTGCATTTTATTTAGATCGTAAACAAAACTGATATGGGTAAAATAAAGAGATAGTCCATTGAAATACGTAAAAATTTTACATGTAAATCATTTTAAAAGGGATTCTTATTTTTATGCGTTTGATTTAAATTGTAAAATTAATATAGAAATGTATGAACTATATTTTCTTTATTATTATTCTTAATATTGGTCGCTTGTTAGTTTTGCTTTCTACTAGGAAAAGCTATTGTAATTCTTGGCGTTTTTTAACAGCTTTAAACTATTTTTCTTCTAGAATACCGTTGACAGTTCTAGAACACTTTCCACAGTTTTAGGACATTCTTGCTACTTTTAACAGTTCTAGATTATTTTTAACAAAAGTACCACTTGAACCGCAAAGTTTTAAAACCTTATAAACAAAAATTAACTCAAAAACAATTTTGATATTTATTTGACAACTTTAGAACATTCTTTTAACATATTTAAATCATATTTGACAATTCTAGAACATTTTTGATTTTACTGAACCTTTGTTAGGAATTCTAGAACATTTTTGCCACTTACTCTAGATAGTTTTTTAACAATTCTAGAACATATTTGACGTTTTTTACACAGTTCTAAACTATTTTTGGTATTTCTAGAATACATTTGACAGTTCTAGAATACTTTTGACAGTTGTTTTTGACACTTTTAACATTTTAGATCATTTTTGACAAGTCTAAAACATTTTTAAAACTGTTTTGAAAGTTCTAAAACATTTTTAACACATTAAGATCATTTGGGGAAGTTCTAAATTGACATTTATTTGACAGTTCTAGATCATTTGTGACACTTTTAATAATTCAACAGTTTTTGTGACAGTTCAAGAACATTTTTGACATTTTTAGAATATTTTTGAAAATTTTAGAATACGCTTGACGTTTTCTTAACATTTTTGACAATTTTAAAACATTTTATATTGACAGTTTCAGATCATATTTGAAAGTTCCAGATCATATTTGACAATTTTAAAACATTTAAACTTTTTTGGCAGTTCCAGAACATTCTTGGCTCTTGTTTAATACTTTTAAACTATTTTTGGCAGTTTTAGACACTTTTGACAGTTTAAGTAAGAAAAAATTACACTTTTCTAAAAGTTTTTGAACATTGTTGATACTTATTTGACTATTAACACTTATTTGACAGTTCTAGAATATTCTTGAAACTTCAATAATAGTTGGAATTAATTTCTTACGCGTATTTTATTACAAGTTGACAATTTATTAATGGTTGAAAGCAGTTTCTGACATTTGATGCATACTTTATGACAGTTCTTCAACATTTTGACAGTTAATGCATATTTTATGTTTAGAAATCATTTTTGACATTTTATGCACATTTTATGATAACTCAGAAACATTTTGTCAGTTCACCGACAGTTACAGTTACTTAAATAAGAATGCAATTTTTAAATAATAACATTATTTTAAAAGTTAGAAATAAAAAAACCAAATGATGATGATTTGATAAAAACAAAAAAAAAATGTTTTTGGTTTAAAACTTACCTTTTTACAGATTTGACAGTTTCTTGAAATCTGGCACAACTTAGATTGTCAAAGAACTGACATAACCTTACTTACCTACCAAATTTATTTAATAATAGTTTGACAAATTCCAAAGCAGTATAATAAATGCAAGTTAGTAGTAATATTCATTATCATTAGTACCAACTGTAAAAAAAACTATAAAAATTGACACGCCCAATTTTGTGTAATTTAAAACTTATTGACATCAGCAAACTAGGTTCAATATCTAACCCAGAATGTTCATTGGATTTTGATGCAAGTTGGTAGTAATAGAAAACAATATCACTAGTACCAACTGTAAAAAAATTATAAAAATTGACACGTCCAATTTTGTGTAATCTTAAATTATTCGACTTGAGCTAACTGCATTCATTAACAAAAACAATCATAACTTACACCGTATATTGAATTTTAATGCAAATTAGTGGTAATAAAGCTCATTATCAATAGTACCAACGGCAAAAAAAAAATAAGAATTGACAAGCCCTATTATGTGTAATTTAAAACTTATTGGCATCAGCAAACCGAGTTCAATAACTAATACAGAACTGAAAATAGTCATAACTTGTAAATTGTTCATTGGATTTTAATGCAAGTTGGTAGTAATAGAACTTTCTATCAGTAGTACCAACTGTAAAAAAATTATAAAAATCAACACGCCTACTTTTGTGAAATCATAAACTATTTGACATGAGCTAATAAATAATAAAAAAAAATAAAAAAAATCATAACTTGAAAACCGTTTATTGGATTTTATTGCAAGTTAGTAGTAATAGAGCTTACTATCATTAGTACCAACTGTATAAAAAATTATAAACTTCGACACGCTCATTTTTGTGAAATCTTAAATTATTTGACTTGAGCTAACTACATTTATTATCTAAAACAAAACTTAAAACCATAACTTTATTGAAATATTCAAAAAATAAAAAAAAAAAATTTAATTTGCAAATTTTTTTGAGATTTTTGACATTTAGTATATTTGCTTACATATAATACACTTTTGGATTTCATAGCTATGAATGCGTATGAAAATATTGTAACTATATGCAAATTATATTTTCTATAATAATGTTTTATTTTATTGAATTTAAAATGAAAAAATTATTTTATTTTCTTATAGTAAACTTATAATATACATCTATAAATAACATTTGAAAATAAATGCGTATAAAAATTCTTCTAGAAGAATAAAAAGATAAAGATTAAATAGTTTTATTAATAGAAATGAACAAAACAATTTTTTGTAAGCGCTTATCTTTCAATATTTATTAAATCTGCGCACATGCTAATGTAGCCGACTTTATTCTAGTACATTGTAAATCTTTAAATACAAATGTATACAAATGTGTTTAATATATGAATTGCTTTAATTGTGTAATATTTAATGCTGAATGATTGGATATATTTATATAATACATTAAAAAAAAAAAACTTATATAACTTAAATATTTGATTTCAAACTAACAAATATAATTTTCCAATACAGATAAAACTTAGAACTTCAATATATTTTACACTACTTTGAGGTCAATTTTGCATTTTTTACAAAGAATTTGCTCTACACTAACGAATACATGTCACCACGAGTTGGAAATTAAAAAACATGATTTTTTAGGATACTCAACGGCTATTTTTGTATTCAATTAAAAATAAGCAATTTTTTGCATAAGAAAATTGGAGTTTCTGTTACTAAAAATTAAAAAAAAATAAAATTTCTAAAAAGCAATTTGTTCGACAAACTTTATTAAATAAATAAAATTATTAAAACTGTAATTGGAGACCGGTTGTTCCTCCTTGTATCCTACCTGATGCGGCGAGTGTACCCAAGTACTTGGATTTGTCTTTGTGGTTCAACCCTTGTTGTTGGCAGTGGTTGTAGCTCATCTCAGTTTGAACATCATCGGAGCTTCAAACTGCAAGACAATCAATGTAGTTTCCTACTTTTGGTACATTCCCAAAATAAACACTTTAGTCAAAATTGTCATATATTATTAAGACCAGGCAACTAGAGATACTTACCATTTTCTTATCTGAATCACTTTACACTTTCCATAAAGATTTTTTTTAAGCTGCTACTAGAACATTTTAATTATTATATTAATTGTATTAAATTAAACAAAAAACATTTCAAAAATTGAAGAAAAGTTTAAAGAATAGAAGAAAAGTTTAAAGAGAAGAATTAAATTTTCCCCTCCTCGTTCTTGCACCCGGGCTTGGGACCGGCTTCGGCAGAGTTAGAAAGTGAAAAACGGTGGATAGTCAGAGAGAAAACAACTAAATCAAGAGCTATAAGAGACAGAAGAAACATGTTAGATGAGCAGTAAAAAAAGTAGAAGATATTAGCGCAAAGAAGCAGCGAAAATTAAGAGACAGCCTGACTGTTATTATAAACTCAATTATAATCAGCTCAGGAACTGGAAATGAAATTAGATTAGAAACGAATAGTAACGAGATAAAGAGGAATGGCACAATAAGGGAACTTCTCGCGGGTTTTTCAGGCGTAGAGACAAGCTTTATGCATGGCGAGACAGGTCGAACCTATGGTGCGGCTTATAACAAGTAGAGAAGACGTGCTTTCGTACACACGGTGATCTTTACGAGTCTTCGATGGTGCATATCAAACCGAACTAAATCTGATAACTAAAATGAGCAAATCCGTTTATTTTAAATAAATTGAAGCAAACAACTGGAAATAATCCTATTACACTTTTTAAACAAAACTAAATTGAAAAAATTAAATCAACCCCCATCCTGCCTGGCTGAGTAGTAAGCTAGAATTTGGTTAAATCGCTTTGTGTGAAAGAATTAAATTAAAATATTATGGAAATTTTTTGGGGGATGCTGTAAAGAATTGGTACTAGTAAATTTGGCCTTATTTTTCTTATTTAATCCATAATAAACTTTCCAAACAATCCAATTTGTGTACTTGGTTTCCATAAACTAAGGCTATTATGATAAGCTGAATTAAAAGTACAATGCATTTTTATCAAATTTTGATTTGAAACAAATGTATTGTGTTATAGCTGAAAAAAAATTGATTAGATCTTCTGTTCTAGTTTAATTTTTTTAATCATTCCATTGGGTTTTATTATCCAGTTAATATAATTCTAGGGCAGAAAAACCTGGGTCAATAGCCCTTTTCATATTCAACCAACCATCGTCACAATGTAATATATGTATAATCATCTTTCTTTATATAATATGAATAAATATATTTACTCTTACTTTAATTCTTTGGTTTGGATTTTAGAACTTAATCTGAATTAAGCAATAGAATCCCTTCATTTTGAAAAGAAACTATTGCTATCGGCTGGAAGAAATTGAAATTGATTAGGTCTTCTGTTCTAGTTGTTTTGAATTATTATTATATCCTTTCGATTCAGTTACCCATTGCTTATTAGGATAACTTCAGTTAACACAAACCAATTGTGTAATTAATTTGTTTTTTTTTTATATTATTATCCAGTGCTTGTTTGTATATTTTATTAATGGCAAATTAGTTGGATTCTAGAACGTAACCTAAAATAAGCAATGGAATCTTTTCACTTGGAAATGATTAAATTGCTATTAACTGAAAAGCAAATTTTTATTAATCTTTGGAGGAATTATTACAAAATTTCCATAATATAATGTCAATAAATGTTAATCGAAAACAAAGCTATGAAACCATATTATAAAAAAATTATGGAATCCCTTCTAATAACAAATGTACCATAAGCAGCATAAAGAGAGTTACTACTTATGGTACCTGATTAAAATAAGCAAACCTTTACAAAATTAATGAATCTACCTCTGTAAAGCTAGCCATCTAATTTGGAATAAATTTGAATCCAGTTTTAAAATTTCTGGATGATTTAATATTAAAAAAAAATATTTATCTTCAATTTTATGCAAAATAATTATTATTTATAAATTAATAAGCGATTGAAGACAAATTAATATATACAAACCATGCCATGTAACTATTCTACTGTAGAGTAACGCTGAAACCTAAAAAATAAAATTCTGATTGGTTCCTCAGTTGAAACGCTGAAGAAAATTGATGAAAAAAAATTTATCTAAAAAAACTAAATTGATTTAATAAAAATATTTGCTTCAGTATAAACTCTGAAACAATCCTTCTAATTCCCTAAAATTATGTTAGATTAAACCACAGCTATGGGTACTTTTTTGTGCTTAATCTTCAAATGTTGAAGAAAGCTTTCCATTTTTATTTGTGAATTTTTTAAAGTTTATATTGAATGTCAGTTAATTCTTATTCAGATTAAACTTTAAATTAAGAACGATAAGTACTTTGTCAATCAACTTATTCTTTAGTTGAAACATTAAAGAAATAAGTTGATTTATCTTTAGAATTAATTGAAGTTTAGATTGAATGTCGATTTCCTTTTCAGTGAAAAGAATTGTTTGTTGCGTACGTAGCAGTTTTGTCGATCAACTTATTCTTCAGTTGAAACATTGAAGAACTAAGTTGATTTGTTTTTAGCCTAACTAAAGTTTACATTGAATGTCAGTGGCTTCTTCTTCAGTCGAAACTCTGAAGTAAGAAGCGGTGTTGTTTGTTTGTCAATCAACTTATGCTTCATATGAAACTTTGAAGACATAAGTTGATTTGTCTTTGGTCTATTTAAATTTACTTTGAATGTTGGTCAATTCTACTTCAGTCAAAATTCTGAAGTAAGAAAAAATTGTTGGTAACGTTTATTGCGGTTTTGTCGATCAACTTGTTCTTCAGTTGAAACATTGAAGAACTGAGTTGATCTGTCTTTGTGCCTTAATAAAGTTTACATTGAATGTCAGTGGCTTCTTCTTCAGTCGAAACTCTGAAGCAAATAGCGGCCTATCTAAATTTACTTTGAATGTTGGTCAATTCTACTTCAGTAGAAACTCTGAAGTAAAAAGAATTATTTGTAGCGTTTATTGTAGTTTTGTCAATCAACTTGTTTTTCAGTTGAAACGTTGAAAAACTAAAGTGATCTGTCTTTATGTCTAGCTAAAGTTTACATTAATCGTCAGTCATTCTTTCTTCAGTCGAAGCTCTGAAGTAAGAATATATTGTTTGTAGTATTAGTTGGAATGTCAATTAACTAATTTGTTTTTATATCTAAATTTAATAAATCAGGGTCTGCAGTTGAAACGCTGCAGACTCAATTACTACATGTAACCTAAGTAAATTATTCAAAATAAAATTGAAGAAGGTAAATTTTTTTTAAATTTAATTGGATTCCAGTTGAAACGCTGGAAACTTCAACTTTAAATATCGCTAACCTAAGTAAAAATCTTTAAAAATCGTTTCTAGCGTCAATTGTAATGTCGATCAACTTATTCCTCAGTTGAATCGCTGAAGAGATAAGTAGATCTGTCTTTATGTCTAGATATAGTTTACTGTGAATGTCAGTAATTCTTCCTTCAGTCGAAACTCTGAAGTAAGAAGAATTTTTTGTAGCCTAGCGTTTGTTGTAGTTTTATTGATCAACTTGTTCTTCAGTTGAAACGTTGAAAAACTAAGTTGGTCTGTCTTTGAGCCTAACTAAAATTTATATTTATTGTCAGTCATTCTTACTTCAGTCGAATCTCTGAAGTAAAAAAAAAATTGTTTGTAGAGTCAGTTGGAATGTTAATTAACAGATCTAAATTTACTAAACTCAAATCAGAGTCTGCAGTAGAAACTCTATAGACCTGATTACTATATGTAACCTAAATAAACTCTTATATTTTTTTTAAATTTAATTGGTTTCCAGTTGAAACGCTGGAACCTAACCTAAGTAAGATTTTTTTTTAATTGTTTGTAGCGTTAATTGTAATGTCGATCAACTTATTCTTCAGTTGAAGCGCTGAAGAGATAAGTAGATCAATTTTTATGTCTAGCTAGTTTACTGTGAATGTCAGTAATTCTTCCTTCAGTCGAAACTCTGAAATAAGAAGATATTGCTGGTAGCGTCAGTTAGAATGTCAATTAACAGATCTAAATATACTAAACTTAAATCAAGGTCTGCAGTTGAAACGCTGCAGACCTGATACTACATATAACCTAAAGAAACTCTTCAAAATAAAATTAAAGAAGGTACAATAATGTTAAATTTAATTTGTCTCCAGTTGAAACGCTGGAAACTTCAATATTAAATAACGCTAACCTAAGTAAAATGATTTTTTTGTCAAATTTGAGTAAACTTATTTAATCTTCAGATGAATTGCTGATGACTTTATTAATATATAATATCAACCTATTTGAACAATTTTTCATTATAAAAGAAAATTTAAAAAAGTTAAAATTACCTCCAGTTGAAACGCTGGAGATAGTATCTTAAATTATAACTAACTAACCTAACCATTGATCACTATATTTAGGATAACTTTGTTGTATCTATTAAGACATGATGCACACAATAAGGCAACAATTGCAAAAAAGAAATGATCACTTAAAGAATCAAGGTTGATCATACCATTAGAATTTTCCATACAAATTAACACTTTTAAAGGATCAAACAATTTCACACAATGAAGCATACATAACAAGCCGGACAAACCAGCTCCATACAAACCGAATTCATACCCAACCAAATCAGAAACCAAACTGGTGAAATGAAGCAAAATTCAAATTACTTAATAAGAGGACAGAATATCAAACCAAAAATAACAAAGAACAACATTCACGATGATAAACCATTGCTGGACCCGCTTCATTCATACTAACCACAAACCAAAATTGATGGAATACAAACAACACTTGCAAGACTGCAAGATTTCTTTGAAACGACTACAAAAATCATTTAGTATAAGCCGGACACACCAGCTTCATTCATACCAAAAACTATTAGTGGAACCAAAGACAAATTCAAGCCAAAACAACATATTCGAAGAACAGAGAGCATCATATTTTGTGATACAACTAAATTATCCCCAATATATTATCAACTACTTAAACTAAAATGTCGAATATATTTAATTAATAATTTAATCAAAAAATAAATGTTGTAACTTAATTATTAAATTAACAGTCATGGTTGAGTCATTAATAAATGTAAAGTATAATTAGAAGTAAAATAATGGTAAAAGGATTATTCAGTCAAAACTCTGAATAGTTTGCTAGTAATATTAATATCATATAACCTAAAATAGTCATGATAGAGTCACGTTTGTGCATAAACAGTAAATGCAAATTATTAAGTTAAACTTCATCATCATAGTATACCTAAAAAATAAAGTCACAATAGTCCTAGAGTGCAAATACAAAAAAAAATGTTAAAAATATTATTCAGTCGAAATAATTTTCTGTAAATATTAAAGTAGTGCAACGTAAAAATTTAAAAAATGGTCATGGTGGTCAAGGTTATTATTTAATAAATAACGTTATAAATATTATCAGTCAAAACTGTATCTTTAAATATAAATGCATTCAGTCAAAAATATTTTTGTGGTAATATAATATATAACAGTCATCCTTTATAAGTCATTAAATAAATCTAAAATTCAAGTCGAATAAAAATAACGTCTTAAACATTATTCAGTCGGAACTATAATAATTTGGAGTAATATTAAAGTCATGTTAAATAAAAAATTTAAAAAAAAGTCAAAAAATAGTCATTATTTAGCTTAAAGTATAAGAAATATTCAGACAAAATATTTTTGAGGTAATATCAAAGTCATTTCACCAAAAAATCAAAACTATCAGGCTTGGTAAAGTCATTTATTTGTATAGATGTGCAAATACAACCAAAACAGATGTTTCAGTCAAATTTTAAATAAATTTATATTATTAGTCATGTTTTCTAAAAAAAATTAACAAAACAGTCATAGTCGTCATTAAGTCTAAACTGTAAATATTAAAAAAAAATCAGCCAAAATAAGTTATTCAGTTGAAACTCTGAATAATTTTGTTATAAAATATGATAGTAACAGAAAAAAAAATGATTGTAGTTACAGTCATTCGTAAGTCTAGAATTGTAAATGCAAAATAAGTCACAATTATAGATGCTAAAATAAAAATTATTAAAAATCAAATGTAATTAAATAAATTATTCAGATAAAACACTGAATAATTTACAAGTCATAAATAATAAATTTAAAGAAATATGAAAAAAGTGGTGGTTTAATCCAAACACAATTATTACATATTTTTCAATAATAAAACTTATATATTGAAAACAAAACTTATCCTACCCAATACATGGCATTAGTCAGAACATATTAATTAACAATCTTAATTAAGATTGATTAATTAAAACACACCGAACTATAATAATGAAATTCTATAAAATTTCAGATAAAAGATTATGAAACATAGATTGAATAAAAAACACAACAAATTTTTTTCATACATAAATGGCACATTTAATTAAACCTGGAATGCTTACATAAAAATATATAATTAATACAAAATAAGGAACCCCAGTTTATAATTGAATAAATATCGTAATCAATCCTTGAAACGGCCCCGATTAATTTAGGAAAATTTCCGTTGAACATTTTTGAGTACTAAACGGATTTACTTACCTCAGAATCCTTGATTTTTGATTAATTCCGGATAAATCCTCCTATTTGGAGTTTAATGAGGCACATCTCTAAGACGCAACAAGAACTACTTTGATTTACAACACGCATGGATGGGTGGCCGGCCAATTCACACCTTCATGATAACCCCGACCGTGCCAAACTGAGGTCTCTACGGGCTTGTATGGCTTAGTGCAAGTATGATGCGTGGAGGGGATGCGTATCGATTGATACTCTGTGGTCGGATTTACCTATTGAAATTTGGATAGGATAATGAAAGTCGACTTAAATGTTATTGCGATTAAAGTATATAATCGCATGAGTTTATTTCCTTTGCATTTTATTCAGATCGTAAACAAAATTGATAAGGGCAAAATAAACAGATAGTCGATTAAAATATGCAAAAATTTTACATGTAAATAATTTTAAAAGGAATTCTTATTTTTATGCGTTTGATTTAAATTGTGAAATTAATATAGAAATTTGCTGAACTTGTATGAATTATATTTACTTTATTATTATTCTTAATATTGGTGGGAAAATGTCGTTCACAGTTATTGTGCCACATTATGTAAAGATGCGTCATATTTAATTATTGAGTTCTGCTTTCTACTAGGGAAAGATACTGTGATCAATATTCTTACGGCCTGTAAAAAAAATTTAATGATTTCAGTATTTATGTCGGTTATTTTGTCCTACAGA
Organism: Tachinus rufipes; assembly: GCA_963932245.1. Lineage (NCBI taxonomy): Eukaryota > Metazoa > Arthropoda > Insecta > Coleoptera > Staphylinidae > Tachinus > Tachinus rufipes. The sequence goes on along the minus strand of OZ010748.1, from coordinate 15,242,922 downwards.
AACATCTTTTTGGGTGTTTTATAATGTGTTTAGATAATAGGAGGTTTCCGAGCTTGATTGGCTTGCTTTGGTTGCAGTTGGTGTACCACTTTTCCTGTTTCTTTTAACTTGTTTGGCTTTGTTATTGTAGAGGAGGCTCATATGTCTTACGGTTTTGAGTGTTGAACAAAAGCTAGTATTAGGGCTTTTATACGATAAATGGTTTTCTTGTGCAAATAAGTAGATTTGTACAATTGCTTATGATAGCAGAAACTTCCTGATTGCATCCTATTTAAGTTGTTTGTTGAAATGGTTTGCTTTTTGGTAAAGCATTTTCAATACGTTGGAAACTAAAAACAGTCCAATATGTAGAGGATACAAAATTGATAATTGAGATGTATTATGCATATTTGTAAAGAACAAAATTATTTTAGTTTTTTGTTAACCATTTGCAAACAGTTGGTAGTATTGAAAAATAATTTAAGTAAAATTAATAGCAAATTTTATTCTACACAAAATGATTTTTATAATTGAATTTCCTTAGGTTGGTATTAACCAAGATAATGCATTAAGTGTGAAGAACAAAATTATTTTAGTTTTTTGTTAACCATTTGCAAACAGTTGGTAGTATTAAAAAATAATTTAAGTAAAATTATTAGCAAATTTTATTCTACACAATATGATTTTTATAATTTAATTTCCTTAGGTTAGTATTAACCAAGATAATGCATTAAGTGTAAAGATCAAAATTATTTTAGTTTTTTGTTAACCATTTGCAAACAGTTGGTAGTATTGAAAAATTATTTAAGTAGAATTAATAGCAAATTTTATTCTACACAAAATGATTTATATAATTTAATTTTCTTAGGTGTGTATTAACCAAGATAATGCATTAATTGTAAAGAACAAAATTATTTTAGTTTTTTGTTAACCAATTGCAAACAGTTGGTAGTATTGAAAAATAATGTAAGTAAAATTAATAGCAAATTTTATTCTACACAAAATAATTTATTTAATTTAATTTCCTTAGGTTGGTATTAACCAAGATAATGCATTAAGTGTAAAGAACAAAACTATTTTAGTTTTTTGTTAACCATTTGAAAACAATTGGTAGTATTAAAAAATAATTTAAGGAAAATTATTAGCAAATTTTATTCTACACAAAATAATTTATATAATTTAATTTCCTTAGGTTGGTATTAACAAAGATAATGCATTAAGTGTAAAGAACAAAACTATTTTAGTTTTTTGTTAACCATTTGAAAACAATTGGTAGTATTAAAAAATAATTTAAGTAAAATTATTAGCAAATTTTATTCTACACAAAATGATTTATATAATTTAAATTTCTAAAGTAGGTATTAACCAAGATAATGCAATAAGTGGAAAAAACAAAATCATTTTAGTTTTTTGTTAACCATTTGCAAACAGTTGGTAGTATTGAAAAATAATGTAAGTAAAGTTAATAGCAAATTTTATTCTACACCAAATAATAATTTATATAATTTAATTTCCTTAGGTTGGTATTAACCAAGATAATGCATTAAGTGTAAAGAACAATATTATTTTTGTTTTTTGTTAACCATTTGCAAACAGTCGGTAGTATTGAAAAACTATGTAAGTAAAGTTAATAGCAAATTTTATTCTACACAAAATAAATTATATAATTTAAATTCCTTAAGTTGGTATTAACCAAGATAATGCATTAAGTGTAAAAAACAAAATTATTTTAGTTATTTGTTAACCATTTGCAAACAGTTGGTAGTCTTAAAAAATTGTTTAAATAAAATTATTAGAAAATTTTATTCTACACAAAATGATTTATATAATTTAATTTCCTTAGGTTGGTATTAACCAAGATAATGCATTAAGTGTAAAGATCAAAATTATTTTAGTTTTTTCTAAACCATTTGAAAACAGTTGGTAGTATTGAAAAATAATTTAAGTAAATTTAATAGCAAATTTTAGTCTACACAAAATGATTTATATAATTGAATTTCCTTAGGTTGGTATTAACCAAGATAATGCATTAAGTGTAAAGAACAAAATTATTTTAGTTTTTTCTTAACCATTTGAAAACAGTTGGTAGTATTGAAAAATAATTCAAGTAAATTTAATAGCAAATTTTAGTCTACACAAAATGATTTATATAATTTATTTCCTTAGGTTGGTATTAACCAAGACAATGCATTAAGTGTAAAGAACAAAATTCTTTTAGTTTTTTGTTAACCATTTGCAAACAGTTGGTAGTATTGAAAAATAATTTAAGTAAAATTAATAGCAAATTTTATTCTACACAAAATGATTTTTATAATTTACTTTCCTTAGGTGTGTATTAACCTAGATAATGCATTAATTGTAAAGAACAAAATTATTTTAGTTTTTTGTTAACCATTTGCAAACAGTTGGTAGTATTGAAAAATATATTAAGTAAAATTAATAGCAAATTTTATTCTACACAAAATGATTTTTATAATTGAATTTCCTTAGGTTGGTATTAACCAAGATAATGCATTAAGTGTGAAGAACAAAATTATTTTAGTTTTTTGTTAACCATTTGCAAACAGTTGGTAGTATTGAAAAATAATTTAAGTAAAATTAATAGCAAATTTTATTCTACACAAAATGATTTTTATAATTTAATTTCCTTAGGTTGGTATTAACCAAGATAATGCATTAAGTGTAAAGATCAAAATTATTTTAGTTTTTTGTTAACCATTTGCAAACAGTTGGTAGTATTAAAAAATAATTTAAGTAAAATTAATAGAAAATTTTATTTTACACAAAATGATTTTTATAATTTAATTTCCTTAGGTTGGTATTAACCAAGATAATGCATTAAGTGTGACGAACAAAATTATTTTAGTTTTTTGTTAACCATTTGCAAACAGTTGGTAGTATTGAAAAATAATTTAAGTAAAATTAATAGCAAATTTTATTCTACTCAAAATGATGTATATAATTTATTTTCCTTAGGTTGGTATTAACCAAGATAATGCATTAAGTGTAAAGAACAAAATTATTTTAGTTTTTTGTTAACCATTTGCAAACAGTTAGTAGTATTGAAAAATAATTTAAGTAAAATTAATAGCAAATTTTATTCTACACAAAATGATTTATATAATTTAATTTCCTTACTTAGGTTGGTATTATCCAAGATAATGCATTAAGTGTAAAAAACAAAATTATTTTAGTTTTTTGTTAACCATTTGCAAACAGTTGGCAGTATTGAAAAATAATTTAAGTAAAATTAACAGCAAATTTTATTCTACACATAATGATTTATATAATTTAGTTACCTTAGGTTGGTTTTAAGCAAGATAATGCATTAAGAGTAAAGAACAAAATTATTTTAGTTTTTTGTTAACGATTTGAAAACAGTTGGTAATATTAAAAAATAATTGATGTAAAATTGATAGTAAATTTGATTCTGCATAAATTATTTTTTATAGTTTGAATTTGTTAGGTTGGTATTAACAATGATAAGGCATTAAGTGTAAAGAATAAAATTACTTTAGTTTTTATTAACAGTTTGAAAACAGATGGAGGTATTGAAATATGATTTATGTGAAATTAATCAACATATTTGCAAATTTTTTTTTCATTTATTGTGAGTTGTTTGAATATTAGTTTATTGTAAACATATAATTAGTAACAAATTAGTCAATGAATTAATGGAATCTTAAAAGCTCCAGATAGATTTTGCTATTATTTACACTATCTTGTATCTTTGGAAAAAAGGAAATCAAAGTTAAGCCTATTCAGGTTGGGAGTTTGGGTGAGACATTTCAAATTGGAAAACTGCTGCTGTTGGGGTTACTCCCAGATTTTGGATTTTAGGTAGAGGGTAAAACAAATTTCACTGCAATTAGACTTTAATAAGGTCATTGTACCTCTTCTAGTGGTAACCTCACTTTGTTGCCCTGACACACAACTAACCTATATCATTGATGTGTGCCAGAACAATGCTTGAAAGAGTTTTTTTTATGCTGGCCATGTGTTGAGCTATATAGAGGGTCGGGCATGTGCATAATACATCTCAATTATCAAATTTGCATCCCCTACATATTGGACTGTTTTTAGTTTCCAACGTATTGAAAATGCTTTACCAAAATCAAACCATTTTAACAAACAACTTAAATAGGATGCAGCCAGCGAGTTTCTGCTATCATAAGCAATTATACAAATCTACTCATTTGCACAAGAAAACCATTTATCGTATAAACGCCCTAATACTAGCTTTTGCTCAACACTCCAAACCGTAAGACATATGAGCCTCCTCTACAATAACAAAGCCAAACAAGTTAAAAGAAACAGGAAAAGTGGTACACCAACTGCAACCAAAGCAAGCCAAACAAACTTGGAAACCTCCTATTATCTAAACACATTATAAAACACCCAAAAAGATGTTTCTGTAGAACAAAATAACCGACATAAATACTGAAATCATTTAATTCTTTTTACAGACAGTAAGAATATTGATCAGTATCTTTTCCTAGTAGAAAGCAGAACTCGATGATTAAATACGACGCATCTTTACATAATGTGCCGCAATAACTGTGAACAACATTTTCCGACCAATATTAAGAATAATAATAAAGAATATATAATTAATAAAATTATAATAAAAATATATTAATTTCACAATTTAAATCAAACGCATACAAATAAGAATTCCTTTTAAAATTATTTATATGTAAAATTTTTGCGTATTTCAATCGACTATCTCTTTATTTTACCCTTATCAGTTTTGTTTACGCTCTGAATAAAATGCAAGGAAATAAATTCATGCGATTATATACTTTAATCGCAATAACATTTAAATCGACTTTCATTATCCTATCCAAATTTTAATAAGTAAATTCGACCACAGAGTATCAATCGTTACGCATCCCCTTCACGCATCATACTTGCGCTAAGCCATACAAGCCCGTAGAGACCTCAGTTTGGCACGGTCGGGGTTATCATGAAGGTGTGAATTGGCCGGCCACCCATCCATGCGTGTTGTAAATCAACGTAGTTCTTGTTGCGTCTTAGAGATGTGCCTCATTAAACTCCAAATAGGAGGATTTATCCGGAATTAATCAAAAATCAAGGATTCTGAGGTAAGTAAATCCGTTTAGTACTGAAAAATGTTTAACGGAAATTTTCCTAAATCAATCGGGGCCGTTTCAAGGATTGGTTAGGATATTTATTCATTTATAAAATGGGGTTCCTTATTTTGTATTAATTATATATTTTTATGTAAGCATTCCAGGTTTAATTAAATGTGCCATTTATGTATGAAAAAAATTTGTTGTGTTTTTTATTCAATCTATGTTTCATAATCTTTTATCTGAAATTTTATAGAATTTCATTATTATAGTTCGGTGTGTTTTAATTAATCAATCTTAATTAAGGTTGTTAATTAATATGTTCTGACGAATGCCATGTATTGGGTAGGATAAGTTTTGTTTTCAATATATAAGTTTTATTATTGAAAGATATGTAATAATTGTGTTTGGATTAAACCACCACTTTTTTCATATTTCTTTAAATTTATTATTTATGACTTGTAAATTATTCAGTGTTTTATCTGAATAATTTATTTAATTACATTTGATTTTTAATAATTTTCATTTTAGCATCTTTAATTATGACTTATTTTGCATTTACAATTTTAGACTTACGAATGACTATAACTACAATCATTTTTTTAATGTTACTATAATATTTTATAACAAAATTATTCAGAGTTTCAACTGAATAACTTATTTTGGCTGATTTTTTTTAATATTTACAGTTTAGACTTAATGACGACTATGACTGTTTTTTTAATTTTTTTTAGAAAACATGACTAATAATATAAATTTATTTAAAATTTGACTGAAACATCTGTTTTGGTTGTATTTGCACATCTATACAAATAAATGACTTTACCAAGCCTGATAGTTTTGATTTTTTGGTGAAATGACTTTGATATTACCTCAAAAATATTTTTGACTGAATATTTCTTATACTTTAAGCTAAATAATGACTATTTTTTGACTATTTTTTTAATTTTTTATTTAACATGACTTTAATATTACTCCAAATTATTCAGAGTTCCGACTGAATAATGTTTAAGACGTTATTTTTATTCGACTTGAATTTTAGATTTATTTAATGACTTATAAAGGATGACTGTTATATATTATATTACCACAAACATATTTTTGACTGAATGCATTTATATTTAAAGATACAGTTTTGACTGATAATATTTATAACGTTATTTATTGAATAATAACCTTGACCACCATGACCATTTTTTAAATTTTTACGTTGCACTACTTTAATATTTACAGAAAATTGTTTTGACTGAATAATATTTTTAACATTTTTTTTTGTATTTGCACTCTAGGACTATTGTGACTTTATTTTTTAGGTATACTATGATGATGAATTTTAACTTAATAATTTGCATTTACTGTTTATGCACAAACGTGACTCTATCATGACTATTTTAGGTTATATGATATTAATATTACTAGCAAACTATTCAGAGTTTCGACTGAATAATCCTTTTACCATTATTTTGCTTCTAATTACACTTTACATTTATTAATGACTCAACCATGACTGTTAATTTAATAATTAAGTTACAACATTTATTTTTTGACTAAATTATTAATTAAATATATTCGACATTTTAGATTAAGTAGTTGAAAATATATTGGGGATAATTTAGTTGTATCACAAGATATGATGCTCTCTGTTCTTCGAAATTGTTGTTTTGATTTGAATTTGTCTATGGTTTTGATTCCACTAATAGTTTTTGGTATGAATGAAGCTGGTGTGTCCGGCTTATACTGAATGATTTTTGTAGTCGTTTCAAAGAAATCTTGCAACAAGAAGTGTTGTTTGTAAACTTTTCGATCTCTTGGTTTTATTTGATTTCCATCAATTTTGGTTTGTGGTTGGTATGAATGTAGCTGGTCCAGCAATGGTTTATCATCGTGAATGTTGTTCTTTGTTATTTTTGGTTTGATATTCTGTCCTCTAATTAAGTAATTTGAATTTTGCTTCATTTTACTAGTTTGGTTTCTGTTTTGGTTGGGTATGAATTCGGTTTGTATGGAGCTGGTTTGTCCGGCTTGTTATGTATGCTTCATTGTGTGAAATTGTTTGATCTTTTAAAAGTGTTAATTTGTATGGAAAATTCTAATGGTATGATCAACCTTGATTCTTTAAGTGATCATTTCTTTTTTGCAATTGTTGCCTTATTGTCTGCATTATGTCTTAATAGATACAACATAGTTATCCTAAATATAGTGATCAATGGTTAGGTTAGTTAGTTATAATATTAGATACTATCTCCAGCGTTTCAACTAGAGGTAATTTTAACTTTTTTTAATTTTCTTCTATAATGAAAAATTGTTCAAATAGGTTGATATTATATATTAATAAAGTCATCAGCGATTCATTTGAAGACTAAATAAGTTTTCTCAAATTTGACAAAAAATTCATTTTACTTAGGTTAGCGTTATTTAATATTGAAGTTTCCAGCGTTTCAACTGGAGACAAATTAAATTTAACAATATTGTACCTTTTTAAATTTTATTTTGAAGAGTTTCTTTAGGTTATATGTAGTATCAGGTCTGCAGCGTTTCAACTGCAGACCTTGATTTAAGTTTAGTATATTTAGATCTGTTAATTGACATTCTTACTGACGCTACAAGCAATATCTTCTTATTTCAGAGTTTTGACTGAAAGAAAAATGACTGACATTCATAGTAAACTTTAGCAAAACCTAAAGACAGATCTACTTATCTCTTCAGCGCTTCAACTGAAGAATAAGTTGATCGACATTACAATTAACGCTACAAACAATTAAAAAAAAATCTTACTTAGGTTAGGTTCCAGCGTTTCAACTGGAAACCAATTAAATTTAAGAAAATTTTATGAGTTTACTTAGGTTACATATAGTAATCAGGTCTATAGCGTTTCAACTGCAGACTCTGATTTAAGTTTAGTAAATTTAGATCTGTTAATCAACATTCCAACTGACTCTACAAACAATATTTTTTTACTTCAGAGTTTCGACTGTAGTAAGAATGACTGACATTAAATATAATTTTTAGTTAGGCTCAAAGACAGACCAACTTAGTTTTTCAACGTTTCAACTGAAGATCAAGTTAATCAATAAAACAACAACAAACGCTAGGCTACAAACTATTCTTCTTACTTCAGAGTTTTGACTGAAGGAAGAATCACTGACATTCACAGTAAACTATAGCTAGACATAAAGACAGATCTACTTATCTCTTCAGCGATTTAACTGAGGAATAAGTTGATCGACATTACAATTGACGCTAGAAACGATTTTTAAAGATTCATACTTAGGTTAGCAATATTTAATGTTAAAGTTTCGAGCGTTTCAACTGGAATCCAATTAAATTTAAGAAAATTTTACCTCATCAATTTTGTTTTGAAGAATTTACTTAGGTTGCATGTAGTAATTGAGTCTGCAGCGTTTCAACTGCAGACCCTGATTTATTAAATTTAGACATAAAGACAAATTAGTTAATTGACATTCCAACTAATGCTACGAACAATATATTCTTACTTCAGAGCTTCGATTGAAGAAAGAATGACTGACATTTAATGTAAACTACAGCTAGACATAAAGACAGATCAACTTAGTTTTTCAACGTTTCAACTGAAAAACAAGTTGATCGACAAAACTACAATAAACGCTACAAATAATTCTTTTTACTTCAGAGTTTCTACTGAAGTAGAATTGACCAACATTCAAAGTAAATTTAGATAGGCCGCTTCTTGCTTTAGAGTTTCGACTGAAGAAGAAGCCACTGACATTCAATGTAAACTTTAATTAGGCACAAAGACAGATCAACTCAGTTCTTCAATGTTTCAACTGAAAAACAAGTTGATCGACAAAACCGCAATAAACGTTTCCAACAATCGTTTCTTACTTCAGAGTTTCGACTGAAGTAGAATTGACCAACATTCAAAGTAAATTTAAATAGACCAAAGACAAATCGACTTATGTCTTCAAAGTTTCAATTGAAGCATAAGTTGATTGAGAAACAAACATCAGCGTTTCTTACTTCAGAGTTTCGACTGAAGAAGAAGCCACTGACATTCAATGTAAACTTTAGTTAGGCTAAAAACAAATCAACTTTGTTCTTCAATGTTTCAACTGAAGAATAAGTTGATTGACAAAGTACTACTCGTTCTTAATTCAAAGTTTAAACTGAATAAGAATTAACTGACATACAATATAAACTTTAATAAATTCACAAATAAAAATGGGAAGCTTCTTCAACATTTGAAGATTAAGCACAAAAATACCCATAGCTGTGGTTTAATCTAACATAATTTTAGGGAATTGGAAGGATTGTTTCAGAGTTTATACTGAAGCAAATATTTTTATTAAATCAATTTAGTTTTTTTAGATAAATTTATTTTCATCAATTTTCTTCAGCGTTTCAACTGAGGAACCAATCAGAATTGTATTTTTAAGGTTTCAGCGTCACTCTACAGTAGAATAGTTACATGGCATGGTTTGTATATTTTAATTTGTCTTCAATCTCTTATTAATTTATAAATAATAATTATTTTGCATAAAATTGAAGATAAATATTTTTTGTCAATATTAAATCATCCAGAATTTTTAAAACTGGATTCAAATTTATTCCAGATTTTATGGCTAGCTTTACAGAGGTAGATTCATTAATTTTGTAAAGGTTTGCTTATTTTAATTAGGTACCATAAGTAGTAACTCTCCTTATGCTGCTTATGGTACATTTGTTATTAGAAGGGATTCAATATTTTTTTATATTATGGTTACATCGCTTTGTTTTCGATTAACATTTATTGACATTATATTATGGAAATTTTGTAATAATTCCTCCAAAGATTAATAAAAATTTGCTTTTCAGTTAATAGCAATTTAATCTTTTACAAATGAAAAGATTCCATTGCTTATTTTAGGTTACGTTCTAGAATCCAACTAATTTGCCATAAATAAATTATACAAACAAACACTGGATAATAATATAAAAAAAAACTAATTAATTACACAATTGGTTTGTGTTAACTGAAGTTATCCTAATAAGCAATGGGTAACTGAATCGAAAGGATATAATAATAATTTAAAACAACAAGAACAGAAGACCTAATCAATTTCAATTGCTTCCAGCCGATAGCAATAGTTTCTTTTCAAAATGAAGGGATTCTATTGCTTATTTCAGATTAAGTTTTAGAATCCAAACCAATAAATATATTTATTCATACTATATAAAGAAAGATGATTATACATATATTACATTGTGACGATGGTTGGTTGAATATGAAAAGGGCTATTGTCCCAGGTTTTTCTGCCCTAGAATTATATTAACTGGATAATAAAAACCAATGGAATGATTAAAAAAATTAAACTAGAACAGAAGATCTAATCAATTTTTATTTCAGGTATAACACAATACATTTGTTTCAAATCAAAATTTGAAAAAAAAGCATTGTACTTTTATTTCAGCTCATCATAATAGCTTTAGTTTATGGAAACCAAGTACACAAATTGGATTGTTTGGAAAGTTTATTATGGATTAAATAATAAAAACTAAGGCCAAATTTACTAATACCAATTCTTTACAGCATCCCCCAAAAAAATTCCATAATATTTTAATTTAATTCTTTCACACAAAGCGATTTAACCAAATTCTAGCTTACTACTCAGTGAATTGCTTTAATTGTGTAATATTTAATGTTGAATGATTGGATATATTTATAGAATCATTAGAGGTACATTAAAAAAATACTTTCATAACTTAAATATTTGATTTCAAACAAACAAACAAATATAATTTTCCAATACAAATCAAACTTAGAACTTCAATATATTTTACACTAATTTGAGGTCAATTTTGCATTTTTTACAAAGAATTTGTTCTACACTAACAAATACATGTCACCACGGGTTGTAAATTAGAAAACATGATTTTTTTAGGATACTTGAAGGCTATTTTTGAATACAATTAAAAATAAACAATTTATTGCATAAGAAAATTGGTGTTGATGGTTCTAAAATTGGTAAAAATAATATTGCTGAAGAGCAAAAACACTACACAAAATCTTACTTTATTAAATAAATAAAATTATTAAAACTATAATTGGGGACCGGTTGTTTCGCCTTGTAGCCTACCTGGTGCGGAGAGTGTACCTAAGTAGTTGGATTTGTTTATGTGGTTCAACCCTTGTTGTAGCTCATCTCAGCTTAAACATCATCGGAGCTTCAAACTGCAAGACAATCAATGTTATTTCCTATTTTTGGTACATACCCAAAATAAACACTTTTGTCAAAATAGTTATATTTAATCAAGACCTGGCAACCGGAGATACTTACCGTTTTCTTATCTGCATTATTCCACATTTTTCATAAAGATTTCTCTTAAGTTGCTACTAGAACATTTTAATTATTATAATAATTGTATTAATTTAAACAAAAAACATTTCAAAAATTGTAGAAAAGTTGAAAGAATAGAAGAAAAGTTTAAAGAGAAGAATTAAATTTTCCCCTCCTCATTCTTGCATCCGGGCTTGGGACCGGCTTCGGCAGAGTTAGAAAGTGAAAAAAAGGTGGATAGTCAGAGAGAAAACAACTAAATTAAGAACTACAAGAGACAGAACAAGCATGGTCGATGAGCAGTAAAAAAAGTAGAAGATATTAGCGCAAAGAAGCAGCGAAAATTGAGAGACAGCCTGACTGTTATTATAAATTCAATTATAATCAGCTCAGGAACTGGAAATGAAATTAGATTAGGAACAAATAGTAACGAGATAAAGAGGATTGGCACAATAAGGGAACTTCTCGCGGGTTTTTCAGGCGTAGAGACAAGCTTTATGCATGGCGAGACAGGTCGAACCTATGGTGCGGCTTATAACAAGTAGAGAAGACGTGCTTTCGTACACACGGTGATCTTTACGAGTCTTCGATGGTGCATATCAAACCGAACTAAATCTGATAACTAAAATGAGCAAATCCTTTTATTTTAAATAAATTGAAGCAAACAACTGGAAATAATTCTATTACACTTTTTAAACAAAGCTAAATTGAAAAAAATTATATCAACCCCCACCCTGCTCTTGTTTTTAATTTCACATATTTACACTTTTTTCATATTACTAACACTTGATTTAGTCAATTATCTTGCGTTATAAATTTAACAAGATTGTCTAAATAACTGTTAAAATTTAATTTGATTAATTTTTCTCTTAAACACCACACACATATCACAATATTTAAACACTTTTTACACATTTTTTCGGCTTCATAACAATTAACTTCTTCCTCCTGATACAATTTTAATACGCTATTATCGTAAGCTTTCAGGCTATTTTGTTGTCGACATTTTTCTAACCCCAAATCTTCAAAAAGTTTTTCCAAGAGCAAATCTATCGCTTCGACACAATTGCTGTAGCACATCCACATATTTAAACTTATATTAAAACACTTTTAATATAAATTTTCTTACTTATACTTATAATAAACCCCCACTAAACATCGTAATGGTCACATGATTTCTAAATGAATTCATTTTTAAATACATCGGGGTAAAAATACATTAATTCTTTTGTGCATAACACATTGTCATATAATAATAATGTATCAATCATTTTTTTTCCATTTATTAATTGATCACCATCTATTTTATTAATACCTTGAACAAAGTTTCTATAAAATATTTGAAACATTTGAAGTTTTAACAACTCTAATCTATTACTAGTTAGTGATTTTAATTTCCATAAATTATTAAGAGACTCGTACCCAATGTATATAACATTTGTTGTATCTTTTATACATAACACTTTAGCGTTAAATTTTTCAAAAGTAATTTGGTTTGTTCCTAGCTGCACTGGTCACCATTCACTATCTTCGTTTAACGAAAAATAACTTCTTATGTTGTCTTCCAAAAATTGTAGCTGTGTCCAATCTTCTACACATAAGTCAATATGCTGATTATTAGTTGAACTAATTTGTATAATTTGAGGGTGTGTTATATTTGTAGTTAGACCAATGTTGACACATTTTGTTTTTGATTTATTTAACGGATAGGTTGTTACATTTAATAATGGATACATTTTTTAGTATAATTATAACTACTGCATATTACTTTATTGCATCTGTTATATATGTTTTCAAGTGCGCAACACCTCATAAAATTGTGTGCGCGTTAAAGCTTTAGTGTTATATATTGTAAGAGCTTAATTAATATAAATCAGAAAATGATTATCATTACAAAAATGATAGATAAATTCGGCAATACTATTGAAAAGTATTTCATTTTTTAAGTTAACCCTCCAGTAAACGGGTGGCTTTGGTGTGACACTAGCGCACGGGTAAGGTCTATCAGGAACATTTTATAATAGACTGTAAAAAATATTTGTTTGAATATTTAAGTAAGTTACTTTTGATAATTTTAAAGTACATCTATTTATGTTTTATTGTGCATAATTTGAATTGAAAAAAGATTATTACTATTTTTGGGGCTCATAAAACTAAAAAAGCGTTTTTTATAACGATTTTATTATATATGTGTTATACATCTAACAAAAAAACCATTAATTTATTATTTTCTCATAACAGGCATACTAAGTAATATATAAAACAAGCGTATAACTTACGCTTAAACTCACAGGCCACACCCGTGCACCATTCACTGAAATTACTAATTTAATTTAGATTTTTTGCAATCAATGCAATTTTTTTTCTTTTACTTAAATTTTAATTGTACCTAGAATTAAATGTCGTTAAATTAAGGTTAAATTAAAAATAACAAAAAAATAAAAAAAATAATTATTTATTTATAATAATAGATAACATAAATTGAATATAATTTTTATTAATTTTAAAAAATTAAAAAATTAAAAAATTAAAATTAAAATATTGTTTGTGTAGCAGACGGTTGAGAACATCCACCCACAGGAAAGGTCCGTCCCCTGGCTACGGATTCCTTATTTCAATAACAGAATAAAACAAATAATTAATACAAGAAAAAAAATTCAATTTAAAACTTTCCATACTTAATACTTTCTTAGCTGGAAAGATTGGGTGGACTCTTCAATACGGCATTTGAAACTTCTGAAATAAAAAACAAATATTAATAAAATTAAATTAAAATAATTTTTTTAATTCACTCACCTTTTTTAATTTTGCGCACTTCTCCAACTACTTTCCTTCACCAAAGAATTCTTGAGGGTTTTTACTAGCGCCCTCTGCTTTTCTAGGTGCTGCTTTTCCTCTTCTTTGCGGAAAAGCGACTCCACTTCTTCGTCAACTTTGTTTAGAGATTCCTCCAAAAATTCGAATGAATCATCCAGGAGGAGATTTTCTAAAGGTGGTGTTAATAAGTCGTATATATCTTGGGAGAAGGGTGTTTGGCTGGTTATATTAGAAAGATTAGAGGGTTGGGGGGGGCTGGGGTAAAGAGAATTGGAGATGCTGGGGTAAATTACATAACTAGCAAGGAGTTGGGGAATCATTTATTACAATGATTTTGTCTCTAATAAAGTTGACGGTAGTGATAAAATATTGTCATATAGTAGAGGGGAATAAGAATATAGATCAATTAACTCATCTATATCATTATTAAGATTAAAATTTAAAGGTGTTATTTTGCAATTTGGGGTGGTTATTTGGATATTGTCAATTATATTAATTTTGGGATGCATGTTTAAGTTGAATGAACATTCCTTATTTAGAATGAATGTCAGATTTGCAGGTGGTTAATACGATGAAAGCAGGAACAAAAGACGCCGTTGATATTTTTTATATTCTATTTTTAGAATGGGGCAGATGCTACCAACATTTACTCGGTTGTTGTAACTCTTGTTGATTAGGTTGTTCTTGTTATTACAATTATAATTAAAACTTTACTTTAATACTTTAATATTATTTATTAATAATTAATTCTTCACTTGAGCCTTGCGGCCCAAGCTCAGAGCTACCGCTCTTTTCAATACTTAAAATATAATTCACTTAAAACTATTCCTCTCGCATATTTATATTGGTAGATAGGGATGAAACCGATAATCTTAATGGGTTTTTACAGTCATAAAATCAGGTTGGGACACAACACGATGTTATGAAATATAATGTAAATATTAGATTACACCATAACATATTCTACGCAAAATGCAATTACTATAAATAAACCTAAATTATACTTACAAATATTTTAATTATTACAACTATTACTTTTTAAAATATAATGGGAAAGCACAATCATTACGCAGATGTACATTTTTTGCAATGTTTAATTAGTTAAACACATGTTAATTAATTAATTTAACACATAATCATATTTGCAAAAAAAATTTGAATAAGACAACTGGCGCTATAGCAGGTGGTCATTTGACAGGTGGTTATTTAGCAGGTGTTTGTTAGCAGGTGGTGAATGGGGTCAATGAACTCAATGACACAATTCAAGGCCATGACCTGCCCCATTCTCTCTCTACTCTAAACATTCGAGTTCAGTAGTAGAGAAATTTTTTCTACTGGAGTTACTGATCGACTGACATAAACTATTACGCGTTGCCCTTTGAAAAACAGTTGACTCAGTATGCACCCAAATCCAACTGAACTTGCATTACATTCTATAACAAAAGGTAGTATAAAGTTGGGTACAGCTAGCACTGGAGTCGTCCACAGACAATTTTGTAGATTGTTAAACGCTTTTGTTTGGATAACTCCCCAATCCCATCGTTTTTTCTTCTTTAGTAAATCCGTTAAGAGCAAAATGGTCGATAAACCGGCCAATCCGATAAATCTTCAAACATTATGTTGCTCTCGTGGAACTGGGTAATTGATAATTGTCTGTACTTTATTAGGGTCTACCAAAAATCCTGATTTATTCACTATATACCCTATCCATTCTATTTCGGCCATAGCAAATTTACATTTATCTCTATTAAGAGTTAAACCTGCTGCGATTAATCTTTTAAAACCTTTGTGCAATACCTTTATGTTAATTTCAAAATCCTCGATTACTATTATAATATCATCAAGGTATTTAAAAACAAAACGATCAAAATCTAAGCCTAGTATTGTATAGTAACGTCATTGACTTTTCTAAAATCTATACAGAGTCTGAAGTCACCCGTTGAGTGCCAACATTTTATCAACTTCCTTATTTATTATTTTAAGCACGGCTGGTGATACTAGACGGTATTGTTGTTTGATTGGAGTCGCAACTCTAACATCGATTACATGCTTTACCATGTAAGTGCATCCTAATCCAGATTCCATCCTCTTAAATTAATAAGAGGTCAGTTGTTGTAATTGGCATTTCTTGTCGATATCCAAGTCCTGTTCAGTCACTGTCTTAATTTATTTTCCCAAAGTCAATAAGATTGCTATGCAGTTTTGTTACAATTTTTAATAACTAAGCAATCTACTACTAATACCTTGTTACTAAATGTAATGGGTATCTCTACAATGCTCAACATCTTTATTTTATTGCCATTTGCAACAGTAAGTTTCTTAACATTACACGTTTTTTAAACTAATTGTCTTAAACTATAGAAAAAATTAAAAAGTTCCAAGGACAGGCATGATTTAGAACAACCACTGTCTAATAGAACATGGATTTCCAAATAATAAATACATATCTTTAGGTAAAGCTTTAAGTCGCCACATATGTTTTTTAATAACTAAGATATGTGATGAGTGTAAACGTTCTCAGTCGGTTTGGCAAATAAACGAGACACATTCCGACTGTTTATGATCTCTCCGAATTGTTTCCCTTACTCCGGCATTTAGAGCATTGTCCTTTGGTAACCCCTGACCTTCCACAACCAGTACAAAATATATTTTTAGGGCCCTTGCATTTTGAAGATGGGTGGTTTTTGTCTCCACAATTCCAACAGCGCAGTTGAGTAAATTTACCTCTATGATGTTCAGATTTTCTAATTTGAAAACCCAAATAAATCCGCCTCAAGGGTAAACCTGTTACTCTTATTTTTTCATTTTGCTTTTTTTGCTAATTGCCAATTAGCTTCAATCTGGTGGCATTGCAAACGCAACACACTTCTACAGATTTGATGTGATCATACCCGAGTCTTTCAATAAAGTAAGGGTGAAGATTTCTTTTAAGAGCGTTCAATATGTCATCACTAGATACTGAACTGGGGACACGGTTAAAAAAGACTAAAATACAAAAAAAATATTTGCTAATAGACTCATCATTACTTTGTCTTCGGTTATCAATTTTGCGACGCAACTCGTACTCGTAATCCGCGGGTAAATATTCTCCTCGCAATTTAATTTTAAAATGATCCCAACATAAAATAGTATTTTTAAGTACTCTATACCAAGTCAGAGCTCTATTTTTTTAGAATTTTGGTATTACAACAAAAAGTTCTAAATCAGTAACTTTAAAATATAATTAGAGTTTGTCAATTCTCTCTAAAAATGCACATACACTTATGTCATGCAAATTGCTCGAAAATTGTACATTCCACAAACTGGCAGGCTTTTCAAAAATGTCATTTTTGTTACTCCCCACACTACTAATGACTAAACAATTTAATTCGGCCGCATTACATTTTTCCTTCGCTTCATTTTCTAAATCTATTAATGATTTTTTAAATTGGATTATTATGTCTTTATGTTCCTCCAAACTATCTGGAATTTGTTCCACCCGTCTCCCCTTATTTTTAAAAAATACAAAGCTATGTTAACCTAAAATAAATGTAATTTAAAATTATCAACAATGTAATTATTTTAATTCTTTTTAGCCCTGAGGAAGATAACAAAGTTATCGAAACGTCGGCATTAAATTTTTAGCATAAGCTAGTTTTTTATTTTAAAATATCCTACATCCAAATCATATTAATTAAAACTTATCTAAAGGATATAACCAAAAAAGTCAAAATTTAAAATAATGTAAACACGGATAAAATAGATGAAAAATGAATAAATTAAACAAAAAAATAAAATTTTGCTTTTTCTTATTCAGTATGTTTTTGAAATTTCTTCAAGCTTCTTTTTGCATTTTTAGATTTTTAATAATTTATTTACTAAGGAAAACTGCAACCGAATAGATTATGCAACGATTGTGCGTGATTTTTGCAAAAATTAGCCTTAAAAACACTCTTTTTTTAAAAATTGTATTATAAATCTCTCAAAAAACGCATTTATTGCTTAAAATTAATTAAAAATCGCTTAGAAACCGCAAGTTTGAATCAAAATGATGTAAAAATTAGTTAAAAAAAAACGTATCATACGTAATATTTGCAAAAAGTTGCTCAAAAACGATTACTGCACGCCGGTAATACTCTTTTGGAAAAAAAAAAACTAAATACCGCAACAAAAAACATTTTTTTTTTTTTTTTTTTTTTTTTTTTTTTTTTTTTATTGTCATATAAATAATAAATAATAAATTGTTAAGTACAGTGTCAATTTGAATGTATAAATATAAATTATTCAATTTAATTTTTTTTTTCTCCCCACTTGCTGCTTTGCATCTTTCCATGTATGGTCGGCTGCAGAGCTTCGTATTCGGGGCACCATTTATCTTCTTTTTTTTTTGTGTGTGCATTATCCTTTTTTTTTTTTTTCTTTTTTTAATTAATTTGTTTTTTTTAGTCTTGTTATTATGTAGTGTTCTTTTATTTTTGTTTTAAATTCTTTAAAAGTTTTCGTTTTTTTAATATTTTCAGGTAGTTGATTGTACGTGATTAGTCCATTTCCTAGTATTGTTTTTTTCGCTTTTTCTGTTCTTGTTGTGTGTACATATATATTACTTCTTCTTCTCGTGTTATGTCCGTGAATTTCTTTGTTTAATATTATTTGTAGATTTGTTTTAATTTCTTTATTTTTAACTTTATATATTAGTTTGCATTTTTCTATTTTTATTTTTTCGTTAATGTTTGTTTCGTTAATTATTTTGTATATTTCTTCTGTTGGTGTTAGCTTTGAAAGTTTATGTATTATTTTAAGTATTTTGTTTTGTTGTCTTTGGATTTTTTGTATATTTGTTTTTGTTGTTTCACCCCATATATTTATTAGATAGTTAATTTTTGCTAAATAAAGTGAGTGGTATATACTTATTGCTGTTTCTTTTAGTATGCATTTTCTGGCTCTATAGACAGCTCCTATTGTTGCTGCGCTTTCTTTTAATAATTTGTTAATATGTGCATCCCAGGTGAGTTTCTCGGTTAATATTATTTCTAAGTATTTTGTCTGTTTTGTTCTAGTAATTGGTATGTTATTTATTACAATTTTTATGTCAATATCTTTTGTGTTTTTTTGTCTTATCACCATAAAAGTTGTTTTTTCTTCATTTATTGTTTGTATGTTTTCGTCGTACCATTTAGTTAGTTTCTTAATGTCTGCATTTATGTTTCTTTCTATTGCTTCTTTACTTTTTCCGTGATATATAATACATGTGTCATCAGCATACGTATATATTTCACCAGTCAGATTTATATTATATATATCATTTATGTATAGTATATACAGTATTGGTGCCAACACTCCACCTTGTGGTACTTCATATTCTGCTTCCGTTGTTTTACTAAGTATGTTGTTTATTTGTGTTCGTTGTGTTCTGCTTTTAATATATGTTTTTAATAGTTTTAAATTTGTGTTTCTTATTCCTAATAACTCCATTTTTTTAATCAATTTGTTTTTGTCAATGGTATCAAAAGCTTTCTTCATGTCTATAAATATTGGTATAACATACTGTTTCTTGTCCAACTTTTTTGCTATATGTTGTATTATATCAGTTGTTATGCCCATTGTGTTTGATTTTTTTTGGAATGCGTATTGCTTTTTATTTATAATATTATGTTTGTTTATGTGTGTCATTAATCTGTTATATATTGCCTTTTCTGTCTTATAAATATAAAAACAATCAATACCTACCATACAACTTGGCACAATTTTGAAAAAGCAAGCGTGTAAACTGAGTCCAAACATCTGACCGCGTTTGAAACGGCACAACATACCTAATACTATTTAGAATAAAAAATGCCCCGGCAATCTTTCAAAAACTGGTTTGAGTTTTAGCAAGTTTGATAAAATTAAAAAGTTATTAATGATACTCTAAAACTACACTACTACATGGCCAATTAAGAAGTTGTTACGCTGAATTCGTTATTTAACTCCAAATTAAATTTACAATATAATTAGAAATGCTTACCAAATTTAATTTTCTGGCAAAAGTAACCACTTGTTTTTTTCCAACAACTAGACAACATGAGAGTGAAAAAAACTTATAATACGTAGACAAACCGAAAATAATCAACATAAGAAGTAGAAATAAAAATATTTGCCGCTTAGGTACGATGCAATTAAAAGAACACCAAAAAAATTTTCTGGCGATTTAAAAAAGTAGGGCACAAAATCAAAACAAGTGTACAAAAACAAAACCTTAATAAAAACTTAAAAAAAACGAGACCAGTTAGTGGTGCTCTAAAAGAACCGATTGCCAGACACTTAAGATGCGATACTTTTTGCCTCGCAAACTCTCAATAAAAGCCATGGCGTTATAATTACACTGTACTCTCCATCACTTCTCAATTTTGTTATTTATTGTAATTATTAAATATTTTCAAATTGTATTTTATTACCTAAAATAATACCAAAACATAGTGAATAGCTAAAAAGTTATTCATTAAAATGTTACATTGTAATTTGATGATGTTGCTAGTACAGGGTGATTATAAATGTTTGGGATTATGTAACTATCTTGTACGTTTGTGCTGCTCTACAGCTAGTCACGAATTGTATAGCTGGTATAATAGGCAACTTAATATACACAAAAATGCGTGAATAAAGTTGCCAATCTTAGAATTCAATAATAAAAATATTTTCATATGTTTACATGTTTATAATTATCAGTAGTAAACTCTCGAACACAATCCGGAATAGAATAGAGCCATTTCTCATTATCAAACCGCCCATTCCTAAAGTAGGATTCAATAAAATAAATTTCTTTTCATTTGTATACATTCATATAACCTTGCTTGCTTAGCAGCTGTCAAAGTTAAACTGTCAAAACAAATAGTAAAGTGGACAATTTTAAATATGCGGCATTTTTAAAGTGATTACATAATCCCATTCATTTATAAACTCCCTGTATTATGAAGCGATTAAATATCTATTGTAAACTATGATATACTTTTGTTGTTATGATTTGTTTTGTATATAACGAACGTTGTTATTAGTTACAGTATGCATTTAATAAAAATAGTCAATATTGATTATTTCAATAATTATAAAGTAGAATAAATAATCACGATGCACATGCATACTATGTTACTTTAAAGGCCATTTATTATTTTATTTAAATATTTGCTAAACGTCCATTGAAGCGTGTAGATCGAATCAGTTTACGGAAGTTAAATAAAGCGTTTGTATAAAATGTTAAAATTAAATTTATTCTTGGTTATGGTTTATATTAGTAATATTGATTGTTTTTTTAAAAATATGTATCCCGAGGTGAGTTACAACTGTTTTAAATAAACAATTTACATTTAAAAGCACACATAAAGTAGCTAACACTTAAAAAGTTATTGCATAAGTCGTATTATTTAAATGTTGACAAAATACTTATATTACCAAAAAATTGGAGAAATTGGTCAAATAGATTTTTTACGTAGTTTTTTTTTTTTTTTAAATTTAATTTTTCAATTTATTCTTTACATATAAATAATTTGTATATACATAAAAAAGAAATAAATTGAGGGCTTTGTGATTTGACATCCGGCCGGAAAAATGTCTATGTAATTTAAATTGATGGAAGCTGTTCCATAAACTCCACAATGGGGTTGAAGTGTTTCTTTATCTTCTTAAGTGCATCTATCACGGTTTTTTCTTTGGTTTTTTTTTAAAGATTACTTCTTACTGCTGCGTACTCATTACAGTGTTCTAGTAGGTGTTCTGTCGTTTCAGGTAGGTGTTGCACTTTATGCAATTTGGAGAGTCGTTTTGTTTAAATAAGTGTTGTTTCTCTGCCGTCATTCCATGTCCTGTCCGATATCTAATAATTGTTTGTATAAGTACTCTTTTTATGTTAAGTTTATCAAACCATAGTTCATTCATGGGTTGCTGTTGAATTTTTTTATAGAATTGGCCTTTTGTTAATTCTTCATATTGTTGTTGCCATTGTTCTTGCATTCCTTTTTTCAATTGATGTTTGTAATTGTTTCGTGGTAATATAATATTTGTTATTGGTTGTTCTACTTTTTTGGCTGCTTTGTCAGCTTTTTTGTTGCCTAGTATTCCGATATGACTTGGTATCCATTGTAACACTACGTTTATGTCTTATGTGTTCATATTATTGATTTTGTTGTATATTTCTTCGCACATATAGTTAGTTTTTGAGGAAATATTGATTTGCTGGAGTAAGGTCAGGGATGTTTGGGAGTCTGTGAATATTGCGTAGCGTGTATTGTCTTTATTGGGGTATTTGTTAATTAGATATAGTGCTAATTTAATTGCAGTTAATTCTGCTGTTACTATTGATGCAGTTTGTTGTATTTTTAAGTCCGCTGTTTTTTTGTTAAAAACCGCTGCTGCCGCGGTTACGTGTTTTGTTTTGGATCCATCAGTGTATATGTAGTTGTAGTTTTTATATTTTGTATTGATCAGTTGAAGTGTTTCCATTTTTATTATGGTGCAGTCTAGTGTTTTGGAAGTAATTTTAGGTATTTTTGTATGTATCTGTAATGCTTCTCTAATGAGTGGATATGTATTTTGGTATGATACTGAATGTGTTGGAGCTACATACTTTATGATACTTTTGTTGTTTTCTAAAACACTCAAGTCAGTTGGTAGTGGTTTGTTTTCATATTGCCCATTTTTCTCTAATATGTTTTTAGTTTGTTTTAGTATCTGGATTACGTTTTCTTTTTCAATTGTTTTTATTTTTTTGATATATAATTTGATTTTTTATTTGCAAATCAATAGGAGTTTCTGCTGATTCGCTCAAAATTGCAATTATTGGCGTAGAGCAGATATACTTGTTCTTAAGGACTTATTTTGTATTTGTTTTAAGGTTGCTACTTGTTTTTTATTATTATCTTGTGCATATATTTGGCATCCATACATTATTTTGGGTTTTATTAAGATTCTGTAAAGGTGTACTGCTATATCTTGTTTGGCTTCTTTCTTCCTTGGTGTTATAGCTCTAATCAAATTTATATCTTTTTTTGTTCGTGTTTCTACTTCTTCGATATGTTTATTAAATTTTAATTTTCTGTCCATCCACACACTTAAGAATTTATGTATTTCCGTTTTTGTTATATCTTTTTCGTGCATTTTTATGTTGTTATGGGGTGGTATTTTGTGTTTATTAGTAAAATGTATTGTTTTACATTTGTCTATACTTATGTTTAAGTTTAGTAATTGAAAGTGTTTATCCACTATTTTGATTTTGTCTTCTAGTATTTTTATATTTATGTTTATTTTTTTATTTGTCGTATATAGAGTAATATCGTCAGCATATTGAATGAGATTGATTTTTGTGTGCTTTTTAATATTGTGCATATATAGATTAAAAAGTATAGGGCTTAGAGTGCTTCCTTGTAGTAGTCCTGTACTAGTGGTACGACAGTGTGTGTTTTCTGCTTGGATAGTATAGGATCTGTCAGTTAGAAAAGAATATATATATATCTTATAAATCTCTTTGGTATATTTAGTTTAGTAATTATATTGAATAGTGTCGGAATATCTACGGAGTTATACGCTTGTTCTCGATCTATAAACACTGCCGAAGTAATTTCTTTTTTTGCTGTGTTTAACCTTATTTCGGAGAATAATTTATATAAAGCGTCTGATGTGCTTTTGTTTTGTCTAAAACCGTAGCTATGTTCTGGTAATAAATGCTCTTTTTCTACAAAGTAATTAAGTCTATTCTTAATCATCGTATTTAATACCATTATAACGCATGGAATTAGGGATATTAATCTATAAGATTTAATTTGATCGTCCGGTTTATTTGTTTTTAAAAATGGTAGAATTTTTATTTTCTTCATATTTTCCTTTTTGCCACCATTCGTTAAATATTTCCAATAATATTGTTTTTGCTTTATGTGGTAACTGCTTGATCATGTTGTAATTTATTTCATCTAATCCAGGTGCGGTTGCTTTTTTATGTTTTAATGCAACGGTTAATTCGTCCATGTTAAAATTAGTCTCCAAAGGATGTAGTATATGGTTTGTTTGTTTTTCAACTATTTGATGGTGATTTTCCGTGTAGTCCGGTGTTATGGTTTTTAATAATTCTTCCGTTAATTTATTGTTTGTTTTAACTGAGTTTATTCGGGCATTTCCATTCCCTTTTAAAGCTTTTACTATACTCCATGCTCTTCTGCTGTCCATTTTTGGATTTATGTTTTCACAGGTGTCAATCCAACTATTATTTTTTGCTTTTTCTATACCATCTTGGGCTTCTTTACATGTCTTTTTATATTCTTCGTAGTGTTCAATGCTCATTTTTTTGCGTAGTTTTCCTAGTGCTAATTTACGTTTGTATATTAATTTATTGCATTCCGGGTTCCACCATGGTTGTGGTTTGTGGTTAGTATGAGTATAGTTTTTTGTTTTAGTTTGTGGGATGGTTTTATCTGCCGCGTTTTGTATAATATTTGTTAGGATATTAAAGTTAATATAGTTTTTTTTGTGTTTTTATTTCCATATCTATCTATCTCTTGTGAGTACTGTGCCCAATTGGCTAATTTGAAATTTTGACGTGAATTTTTTGTTTGTTTTTTTATTTGATGCAATTTTAGTAATTATCGGATAATGATTGCGACCTATTGTATCATTTTTAACATTCCATTCCGAAGTCATGGCTATGTCATTGCTGCATATTGTCAGATCGATGCATGATGGTCAAACATTTTTTCTCATTTTGAGCTATTTTTGTTGGGCTGCCATCATTAAGTATTATTAGGTTAAATTCATTTAAAAAATCTTCGATTATTTTGTAAGATATGTTTTGTAAAATTATATTATTATTGATAGTTATTGTTTGTGTTTGTATATTGTTTATTGATTTAGTGCTGTAGTTAGTTTGAGGTATTTTTGTATGTATGATTAGTAGCATACCGCCATACCTATCGTCTCTATCGTATCTATAGATGTTGTAGTTTTTTAATTTTATATTTTGATTGTTTTTTAGCCATGTTTCTGAAATTGCTGCAATTTGTATGTTTTGTGTTGTTATGTAGTTCTTAAGTTCAGCTCATTTTTTTATTAAACTTTGTGCATTCCATTGAAGAATATTATTTGTGTCTTGCATTTTGTAATTAATCGGTTATTGATTTGGTGATTGCTTTTGTAATATTCACTAAAGTTGTGACAGCATGTTTAAGGATTTTTATGATTATGGGTTGTTCAGATAAATGTGTTTCTCGTATTGTTTTCATGATACATGTATTTATATTCTGTATTGTTTCTTCTTCAAGTGAGTTTAACAGTGTTTCTATGTTATTATCTTAGAGATGTGTGTTGTTACTTATTGCCTGAGCTTATGTGTTATTTAAGCTTGTAATTTTTGTTGGTGTTTCTTTTTCTTGTATCACTGCGTCTGGTTTTATCTTATTTATGAGAGTATATGATTTTATTAACTGTTCTTTGTATTTAAGGCATTGTTTATTTTTGGCATGATGTTCTCCTTGGCAGTTTAGACATTTGTACATATTTGAATTGCAGTTTTCTGACATGTGTGGTTCTCAGCATTTGATACATCTTAATTGTGCTCTGCATTGGTTTTTTCTATGACCAAATTTTAAGCAGTTGCCGCATTGTGTGGGGTTTTCTATGTATGTTTCTGCTTTGTATCTTATGCATTCCATTAAAATATGAGACGGTTGATTTTTGGCATTAATTACAAGTTCGACTGTTTAATTGAATTATGCGATTTTCGTCATTATCCGTGATTTTTTTTGTGTATCTTTTTGCATAGAGTATTTCTTCGCCGTTTGTTCCTTTGCCATTTTTTACGATTGTCTGCGTGTGTATGCTGTGGTGAATGTTTATAATTACTTTCGTTTCTTTATTATTTGACGGTATTAAGACTTTGTAATTGAATTGTTGGAGGTATTCATTTTTGTTAACGCATTGGCTGTTGTTGCCGAGTCGCATATTACTCTTATTCTACTCGGGCCTGAGATTTCTATATCCTTTGCTCCTGGGCAGTATTTAAATATTGATTCCGCTATTTTTGTTGGGTGATGCTTTTTAATGTTTTCTTTATCAGTTTGAATAATGACAAGGTAGGGTCCAGGATGCATCGTATTATAGGTCCGTATATATTTATTTTCAGTATTTATGTTTTGTATTTGCTGTGGAAATGTATTATTTATTGGTGTTTTATTTAGTTGTGTATTTATTGTTGGCAGTTGCTGCGGGTCTAATTGCGAATTACTCGGGCTTTCTATTGTTTTAATGTATTCATTTTTGGTGCTATTCTGTATTTCTAGTTGCCTAGCTTTGTCATGATTTAATTCTTCTTCCTCGTCACTCTCGTCTATATTGTGAACTGCTGCGTCATGGGGCATTGTTTTGTTTTCGGGTTGATTCTTTTTATCTATTCGATGCCGCTTGGGTTTCCCCATTTTAAATGAGTAGATATATTATCCATATAGATAAATTGGAACAATTATAAATGTGCGAAGATTAAAAAAGGTTATGTACGTACGTCTTTTCAATAAGGTTGTTGTCACTGTAATGTTTACGTAGTTATTGTTGTACAATTCTTAATAGATTTCTTCTACGTCCGTAGTATTTTTTTTATATTGGCTTTGATCTTCCTTTGCATGTTTTTTTAGTTATGTTATTTTTAGATTTTCTAAGGTTTTTACGTAATTCTTCATGCTCTTGTTTGTTGTTGGTATTTAGGCTTTTTTTATAAAGCTTTAGTTATTGCGCAGTTTAGACTTCTTATGTTTGTGTCTAAATGATTTTTATTTTTTAATGTATTGTCAATTTTTTTAAATTTATTACTAATCGGTAGAGTTAATCATGCTTAGTTAATCGTTGTATTTGTAAGTTTATACATTTTTCTGGTTTATTTGAATTGTGTTTACGTCATTCTGTAGTCGTTTTCTGTTAAGAATTTTGTTGAACTTGTTTTTTTTATATTGAATGGTTGAGGCTGATACATGTTTGAACTCCATTAACATTAATAATAAAACACAAATAGTGTAAAAGTTCATAAAAGGTTTATTGTTTACTACAATTGTTTCGTCACACAGTGGCTTCATCAGGTATAATGAACAATGATAAAAAAAAGGGTTACACTAATTACTTATATACTAAAACAAAACAAAAAATAATTGTTATGTAAAATTTGGAAGTTTTTGTTGAAAGAATGACCGTGTTCTAATAAATGTTCCGCATATGTTTGTTTTATTTCATTGTCAATAATGCAAATGATTAAAACATTATTATTGCATTTGTAAGGTTTGTAAAAAACATAACATTTTTGTTTGGAATGCAATCCAGACTTGAAACCAATTTGAGTTTGAGATGTGAGATTACCCTCTTACTCTAGATGGCTAAACCAACTTAAGAATCAGAATACAATATATGTTAAAGACATTATTTTTGATGAGCTCTCTAGTCTTTCTATTGAAACCCACTTAATTTGTTTTTTTTTCTAATTTTTAATATTTTGTTGTTGCTAACGAGATAAATCTAATAAATTCAACCTTTTTAGCCGTTTGAATGACATGCTAGTGATTTGTACTTTTTTCTAAAAACACAACCAGTCAGTTTTGTAGACCGACTTGATCATTTTTTACACATTCTATAGAGATCTATAATTATTAGGTTGTCTAGATGACAACCTTATAATTATAGAGCTTAGGTCGGTAATAGCTGAAATAACAGTATGAGCAGCAATATTCTCAATGTTACGTGTATTGCAGTGCTGAGAACCTTTAACCTTTAGTTACCAACCAGCTCAAAAAACCCTTGAGACCGCCACCAAAACATGCCTTTTTTAAAAAAAGCTCATGTAGATTTTACGCGTGTTTGTTAGAGATAGAAATAAAACTGTACAAAACGTAAAGAAAATACGTAATTGATTGTTGAATAAACACATTAGTAGTTGACCTTACCAACTAAGCATAATATATTATACTTATTTATTATTAATATTAATTTGAAAATCAATACGTTATAAAACCTTTTTATTTTCATATTTAGTCACACAAGTTGCCGTTCTGGATTAAACCGTTGACAACGTAAATGAAAAAAAACTTAACTACAATGAAAGTACTGATATTAATTGTTGTTATTTTTAACTGCTGGCTTGTATATGGATGGAATTTCCCAATAATAGTAAGTTTATTGAATTAAATTTTCTGCTTTTACATACAAATTAAATTATGTTTTAAAATAAAATCGGTCAACCAAAAAAACCATGCCGTGCACTAGTCCGTGACAAATCATCTTTTTTACAATATTCTGATTAATGACACTATTTTGGATATATTTGCTGCCGTCTTAAGAAATCCTTACCTGACCGCAACGTAATTTTTTTTGCGTTCTTTGACACTTAAGTCACCTGGTAGTACCATCAACTGCGTCTTTGCTGACTGTTTAGTAAAATTGCATCACTTTAATAACTGACCCAAGCAACATTTTTTTAAATTTATTACGGTTTATTTGTTAACCATCTCTTGATGCCTACGTTGGCGCGGCGTAAAGCAGCCTAGATTTATTCACGCTTGCAAGCAACTGCCGACTTGATTGTCTAGGTCTTCCTACGTTTAGCATTAGTCGTAACATTGATGCGGCTGTTTTTAACAGACTTTTGACTGCCGAGACAATTGCCAAGTGTACTATCAGTTGGTTTCTAGGATAACCCTTAAGTTTGTTGATTGACATGGGTTTGCTTTCTATGCTATTGACTGCCCCTTTAAAAGCTTTTAATAAGCTCAACACGTGTTTCTAGACTGGTACTTTAAGGATTATGTTCTTTTACTTATTAACTAAGCTTATCCTTCTATATTTAAAGAAATGATTTTCAAATTAACTTTTAAGTATGTGATATAAGTTTTTTTAAGATGTTAGCTAAGCGGATTATGTTGTCCGCAAAATAAAAATGGTTTGTCCATGTATGATGAGCATACTTCAAAACAGTTTTTAACAATTTTGGAGATATAATTTAACTAAGAATAACCTTTTCATATAATTTTACTGATATTGTAGCGTGTTGGTAGACATTTTTTCATAACCTCTATGATGGCAATAAACTTAACGCAAAAGCTATATATTAGTCTACGAATAAAAGAGCCAGCAATTTGTTGTATTTATTTGACTTTTTTACTAGAACCTTGATGCTTAGTAGATGTTTTTTTGCTTCAAATCAAAAGCAAAATTCGATTATTTGTTTAATTAGTAAAAATCCAGTTTTTTAATGTTATTATATTTATGAACAAATTGTAGAGTTAGTATAATAGTATAATGTTGATAAATTTGCAAACCAGCTTTATCTTCTCTTTAGGAAGCAGAATAGTAATTGCATTGTGCCACTTGATTGTGCTATTCTGCAGGCAAAGGCTAAACATAGTCTAGTTTTTCTATCAAAAACGTGTTTCCTGCTTGTACTGCTTCTATGACTATATTGTCTTCTATAAGCAATTTGATGTTATTTTGTTTTTGACAGTGCTGGCTGAGTTTCTTTGTTAGTGATTTCTAGTTGTTCCTTGGATTCTTAGTCAAAAGTTGATTATTTTGGTGTTAATGTATAAAGGATTAGATATTTTACGTAGTTAATTTTGTACAATTCTTGATAGAATATTTCTACGTCCGTAGTATTTCTTTTATGTTGGCTTTAATGGCTCATATTTGTTATGGGTATATAGGCTTTGTTATATAGCATTAGTTATTGCTTATACCTGTTTTCAAGTTCATTTAGATTGTGTTTTTACCATTCTGTGGTCGTTTCCTCTTTTTGAGTTTTTTTTTCTAGACATTCTATAATTTGAAAATCTAAAATTAATATTATTACGAGAAATTTTCTATGTTTTATAGATCTTTATTATATATTAGCTAAATATTGTTTTGTAAGAAAATGTCTAGTATTATTATGCAACTAGCATTTCGTTTCTTCGGTTCAAATTTCAATAGACATGTTTCAACTTTGTTTGTTTTAAAACCGATTTGTCAAACTGTGTAATCTTTAGATTAGGTATAAATAAATGATTAATTTATAGTATAGAAAAGTTTATGTTTTTTTATGTACGGGATCCATTATGAAAGTAATGCGCATTTTCTATGAAAAATAGATTTATTGATCGTACTGGTACAAACGCTTAAAATTCTTTGAATTACTTTCCCCTTGCTTCAATACACTTTTGGAGACGCGTCTGCACCCTAAAACTTTTGAACAAGAATGTCTTTTAATAATCTTGTAACATGCTTTTAAATGTTTTCCACGGACTCCAAATGCTTTTCTTTCATTCTATTTTTAGTTGAGAAAATTAAAAAAAAATCGCATGAAGCCAAGTCAGGACTGTAAGGGAGCTTGGATCAGGAAATTGGTAACAATGACGGCCGTTTGACTGGGGGCATTGTCATGGTGAAGCTTGATCGTGTCTTTGGTGTCTCAGACCTTACGCGCGCAATCCGGCGTTTCAATCTATTGAGCACCTTAAGGTTAAAAGTGGAATTGACAGTTTTTTTTTGCGATGCAAACTCAAATTTTTTTGATACAAAACTTGCTTATTGCAATGCTTGGGGCGGAAAGATGATTTTGAGTGCCACGCTCTGCTTTGGCTTTTGGGATCTGTGTTAAACTTGAACATCCTGGATTTGTCTCTGGTCACAACAGAGTTAAAAAAGTTTAGCGCATTTTAAATCAAATTCTAAAAGTTCTTGACAGCGCAAAATTGCGCCGTGTTACAAATTTAAAAAACACACTTTACGCAAGACACGTCTTTCCGCTCAGAACAGTCGGAGCAAGTTGGCGATCGGCTGCGTTGTAAAGTCAGATCCTCCACCACATTTCCCGACTGGTTTTACCGGGCTGGGATAAATAATTGCGTCATAATAAAATCATGCGTATTACTTTCATAATGGACCCTGTATGTTTAGTTAAACAATTAATTAAATTTTTAATTTTTTTTTTATTAGAACGAAGATGTATACGAAATATTTGAATGCGCCTTAAATATCTATACGAATTTTAACAAACTTAGAACATCATTATTTGCTGCTGCTAATAATAGTTTGTTAACTGATAAACTATTAAAAATAATATATATGAAACATAGAATAATATCAAACTTTAATACAAGTTTAAAATGGATTCATGAAGTAGATCACGAGTTTGCATTCATACTATTGGATGAAATATTTAAAATCAAACAATATTTACCAAATTGTGAAGTTTTTAGGCGTTGCATTTCTTATGTAAATCTTACAGCTTACTACTTAATTATTTACACAGGAAACGAAGATATTGAAAGTATTTTTAATCAATTTGGCAAACATTTGATATTAAATACTATTGTTTTGGATAAAACTGGAAATATATATAAAATGGAAAAATTTACTGATCATTGCGGGTATAGCTTTAGTAAAGTATTTGCAACCAAATGTAATAATGTATATAGCAATAATATTACATTATTTAATACACAATTATTGACCGACTTCAAAAATTGTAGTATTACTAGTTGGAACATATATCAACATACTCCTCTTGAAGAAACAGGAAAATTATACAATTTTTTGCTTAATAAAGGAAATTTGAATCTTAACGTAGTAGCATATCCTAGACAACCATTAGATATGCATTTAACTAGATCGTATGATTTTGATTATATTTTTGAAAATAATCCAAGATATTTTTTATTAGTACCAAAAGCAAATCAAATTCCAATTTGGAAATATGGTAAGTTTATCTTTGATCGAAGTGTGTGGTGTGGATTAGGAATAACATCATTACTAACAATTGTTGCTTACTTTATTTTAAGCAAATTATCAAAATCTGATCCATTAAGTGTATCTAATGCAATTTTTATTGTTTATGCAATATTAATATTTCAAGCAATAAAAACTCCTAAAAATAAATCAATTAAAATAATATTCATATTTTGGGTGTTTACTACGTTAATTATAACTTCAGCATTCTTTGGATTATATTATTCGTTTCTATTTAAAAATATTCAAGAAAAACAAATGAACAGACTTGAGGATATTATAGAAGCAGATTTATTTGTCTATGGAGACAGAGATGCAATTGAACTTTATTTTTCGGGAGATACTTTTATTGATACATATGTACAACAAAAACACAAATATATTTCTCGCTGCAATAAAGACACGTTTGAGTCTGTAAATGTTTTAGCAAAATATCAAAATTTTACTTTGTTACTTGAATTTTATTGTTCTTTTAATCCTTATATAGTGAAGACTAAATTAAAATTGCATATTATTAATTTTTCATTTAATTATAAATGTACAATGATACCTAAAGGGGCTCCTTTTGGTAGAATAGTAATAAGATACTTTCAGAGAATGTTTGAAATGGGAATGTACCAACCTACAAACATAAAGAATATGTTATTAAATATAAATTTTTATAAAATACCTCATCAGTACAGAACACCTGTTTTAATAAATTATGACTTGAATGTTTTGCCTTTATCAACAAAACATTTTCAATTTGCTTATGGATTTATTGTAGTTGGATTGATAATTTCTACAATTATATTTATTATTGAAAAAATCTGGTTTGAATGTATCACAAATATAAATAACTTTTATATTGCAAAATAAAAATCGTTTGGTTTTGTTTTTTATATATTATTCACAAATAATATTAGAGAACAAATACAGAAATAATTAATTCTTTTGCATACTGCATATTGTTAACTTATATGACGCACACGTTTGATAAGAATATAGAAAAACTACTTATCTAATCTTAATTAGGGTTTGGGAAGACGCGGTATTTTCGGACTCGGCGAGTCCGGGTCGAGTCTGAGTTTATTTTTTTGAGTCCGAGTCCGAGTCCGAGTTCAATGTCAAAATAAAATTTAAAAAACAAATGTATGAGTTGAGTAGGTCAAAACAAAATTTATGAAATTAAACAAAAGACAATATTAAAAAAACAACTTTATTAATAATTTAAAACAGATAAAATAAAATTAAAATACAAAATTAAAATAAACAAACTAGATATATTATAAATAATATACTTAAAAAAATACATGGTTTTATATAACAATTTGAGGAAAATTAAAATTATTCATAAATTTTTACTTCTTACTCAAAAAGTAATATTTTAAATATATCAATAAATTTAAGGGTTTATCTGATAATCGCGACCTAATTTTGGTACAAAAATTGGACGCAATTGAAAATGTTCTCTCTGCATTCGTTGATGTTGGTTTAATTGTTAATATTGCATGATACAATTTTTCTAAATATTCAGTTTGTTTTTTTGTGTTGGAAAATAAAGCAAATTTCTTCTTAAGATGTGAAAATTTGTCTTGAGAAGTTGAAGTTTTTAAAATTTCATTTAGTTTTTGCTCCATCGTTAATTCCTCTAGGCCCGGAACCTCCAGGGGATCTAAACTATCTATAGAGTTGTCTTTATCTGATGTTAAATTGTTAGGATTATTATGAATGTCATCTAAGTCATCGTGATCGAATAATCTTTTCATTAAATCTGTTGTGAATGTCAAATTTTTTTTAGAAGGCATTGTAGCATTCATAAGACAATCTAAAAGCTTTTCTAAATCTTTATTTTTGCGGTTGTTTATTCATGTTTCCATTTAACTGGCGCAATTTTGAGAGCATAAATTTAATGGCTAAATCGGCAGTTGCCAGATTTGCTTCATCTCTGCTAAGAGCTTTAACAGTTACTTTAATGGGTTTTAATGTATCTTTCAATTCAATTAACAAATCAATGTTAATATTTTCAATTAATTGTGTATTTCCAATATCTTCTAGTGCTTCTTTAACACAATCAAATACTCGTAAAAATATTGTGATTATATCGAGCAGTGAGTTCCAACGAGTTTTTACATATAACAGAGAATCTGCTAAATTGTAAAAATTTCTTAATACAACTTCATCCTCACTTATTTCTGCTTCAGTGTCAGAATAGTCGTCTTCTTTTTAATCATCAGTGGCATCAATATCATGTTGATCATTGCCATCGATCATTTCATGTTGCATTGTGCTAGATTTTTTTTTATACAAAACGTCACAAACTGCTAAGTGGATGGTGTGATTTAAACATAAGTTATAAATACTGGGAGATTCCATTCCAAATTTTACCATGACACTTGCACCATCACCTGTTGCTCCAACTATGTGCTTCTTGAAATTTATAATAAATAATTTTAAATGTGTTTGAACTTTTTCATTCAACTGTATAGCTGAACAGGAATTCAAAATGCGCACTAATCCGAGATTTAATACTTCCTTATTAGCTCCGTGGATATTAATATTTAAATATTTTTGCATTTTTATACTCGTCCATTCATCAAGGGAAATACTAAATCTTTGCTCCTTTTCCAAATTTTTGTGCAATAATTCAATCATCTCTGTCTTTTTTTCTTCATAAAAGCTATTAACTAAATTTATTACGTCTTTTTCAGCTTTAAGAAGCTTATAACCGGCCTTTACGCAACTTTCACGAATGAAGCTCGATTTTGTAATTGCTCTAATGGTTATGTTATCAAGTGCAGCAAGTTTTGCAACAATTTCTTGCAACGTCTTTCTTGTGACAAAATTGTCCTTAGTTTTGAAACGTTTAGCAGTTGGAGTTTCCGGTGCTTCTTCTCGTGTTCGTGTTTGTATTGTAATTCCATGTTTCGTTTTTAAATGCTTAATCATTGTTGATGTATTTCCATCAGTTTTTGATATCTTTGTCGAACACTTCTTGCATTTACAATAGGTTTTATTATGTAAATTATGTTCTTCAAAATAGTCCCACACTTTTGATTTCTTTGACATATTTGTAGATGATAATATGTTTATTTAATTTTTAATTAAATTTATAAACACAGTTATTTTCACGATAATCTCACTTTTATAAGACAAGTTTATGTCTACGTCTATACACAATGCACATTAACTTGTAACTGAAATGGGACTAGAAAAATATTATTAACAAAAAATTCACACACGTGCATGTCAACAAGGTATTGTATTGTAGTATATGTTTTTATGACTGACAAA
Organism: Tachinus rufipes; assembly: GCA_963932245.1. NCBI lineage: Eukaryota > Metazoa > Arthropoda > Insecta > Coleoptera > Staphylinidae > Tachinus > Tachinus rufipes. Next base: position 15,207,740 of record OZ010748.1, on the reverse strand, counting down.
AAATGGCCTTGACGCACACGAAATATGATGAATCCTGGAAATGAATTGATTTTATTTTAATTGATTTGCTGATTTATTGTAACTTTACACGCATACTTTTAAATAATTATTTAAATTAAATTTGCTTGAAATTGAAGATCGGCGGACTCGGACTCGTTTTGTTTTAAACCGAGTATCGAGTACGATTATTTTTAATGGGACTCGGCGAGTCCGAGTCCGAGTTTCTGAACTCGAAAAACTCTAATCTCAATCCAGTACAACATAATCACATTTTTAAGCAATAAAAAAAAGTGTAATACTACAACTACAAATAAAAAATTGTTGCAAAAATTGACATTTTTTGTCTAAATAAAACAGATATAAATTTGAATTACACCAAAATATATTTATAAAAAAATTAAATCACACAATCTAAAATACAATATGTGAAGTTTAAGTTTAAATAAATTAAAAAGCAACTAATGGAATAAACATTAAGCGTATATCATTAATTACATTTTTTAATATTAGAATGTGTGTAATTAATTATGGTTTTTAATTTTAATTATCTTATTATTATTGTTTATTTCATTTATGTTTTATTAAATAAATTTTTAGAAGAAAAATAAATTTAAGTAAGTTGGTAATTAATAATATATAATTAAATGTTAACTTTGTCTTGCACATCGAATTTAGTTTGAATCATGTGTTTAGTTTTAAGTTTACCAAACATTTTATAAAAGATTTTTAAAGATGTACAAACTGTATTAATTGTGTTTTTGTCGCACAGTTTAGTGATAAAACTTTAATAAATATTTTTTTGTCTAAAATCTTTTAATTTTTTTTTATTGAAATTTATGAATGATATTTGTATTGTCTTTGCAGCAAAGCATGGATTCTGGTTTGGAATGGACTGACATTTTTTTTGTATCTCAGATTTATTATTTTTTAAATCTATTAGAACTTATCAAATTCTGATAATATTGTTATATTCTTGACCATACATTTTTTCTAGATATATTTTTTGACAATTTTTTTATATACATATTATATATTTTTTTATTTTACTGATGTTAATTTTGGGAGTGACAGCTTCGTTGTGAAGTAAGCTCTCACTAATCTTAGGTTGTACGTTTGCTTCACGCTTTTGTACAATGTTGCCAAAAACCGCATTTACTATACACTAAAAGAAAAAAAAAATTGAGTCAGAACTCCGGCTACTCTGTTGAATTGAATAAAGGGTAGTTATAGTACTTTAGTAGACAACAATATGCTTTGGCGTTTTTTGAGAAATCAATTAAAGCCATACTTGTTGGTAACTGGATATCTATTAAAATAAGATTTTGTTATATTATAGATTAAGGCATAGTAAATGAAGAACATTTAAAACATAAATGATTGGTACTAACTACTTTATCACAAACGCGTAGTGGATTATCTACAATAATCATTTTGAATAAATTACATGGAGATTGCAACTGTCCAGATCTAGAAATAAGAGTGGTCCTAGGATTGAGCTTTGTAGAACACCTTGAGTTATGTTTAAATTAGTTGATCTGATACCATCATGGTTAACAATTTGAGTATTATTTGTCAAGTAAGACATTAATAACCTACAACTTTTAGCGTAAATATTATATACATATAATTTTCTTATCAATATGTCATGTGATACACAATCAAATGTCTTAGACAAATCCATAAACGTTGATAACGAGTATAAACCATTTTCAAAGCATTTAATTGTGTTTTCTATAAAATCTAAAATTGCATCAGAAGTACATTTATTCTTTCTAAAACCATTTTGTTTAACAAATCTTGAAGATACTGAAGTGGTTGCATTTTTTTTTTTTTTTTAATACTTTAGAAAAGATTGGTAGTGAAGCAATTGGTCTGTAATTGCTGGGATTATTTACATCACCTTTTTTGTATACTGGTATTACATTTGCAGCTTTCAGAGCATCAGAAAAAATGCTATTTCTAATACAATTATTTATCAGCGTTGTTAGAGGCTGAGCAATTAAATTAACAACGTCTTTCACAATAATTTTCTAAATTTATTTCATAGATATCTCTACTATTGGACTTTTTTAAACTACTAATAATATCACAGACATGTTTACAATTAATTTCCACAAAATTAAAATAGCAGTTGCTAGTACTACACACACTATTACACGATAAAATGAGTGGATTAATGTTAGGTTTAGGCATTAATAACGTTCCACATTGCTTTTGGTTTATTGGTATTATTAGTGATATAATTGTTATTAGCAATTATTTTACTTTCTGTTAGTTTTTTTCTGTACAACTTTCTATAGTTATTTCTTTGTACTAATAAGTTAGGATCTTTTGTTTGTGTATAAATATCATGATGATGAGATTTAGATTATTTCTCATGGTACGTAAAGTATCATTAAACCATGAAAAGTGTTGTTCTATATTATTTTTTTGGCGTGTCAGTTTTGATAGAAAGCTTACATTATGTATTAAAAACTCTTTTATAAACACATTATAGCATGTATTTGAGTTTGAAGAATTATCTAAATCTCATATAGCATTTCTTAATAATCCAAAGAAAGTTCGTTTACCTTCCACTGTTATGAAACGTTTTATTACTAATTGACACGTTTGTTTCATCTGAGGAATATTAAAACAAGCATTTTTTCCTATATGATCTAATTTAAAGGTAACATTGTATGTTTTTTGATATTGGTAAATACGGTATCAATACAATTTCTAGTATTATTATCATTAAACCTAACATTGAAATCACCTGCTAGAATTAGATTTTTTGTTTGAAATTGAAGATAATTCAACATATTATTTAAAATATTTAAAAATAAATTAAAATTACCACTATGCAAACGATACACGCTAACAATTAAACAGTTATATTTACTAAGATTTATACAAGCTAGCTCACAATGCTTTTCTTGCAAGAATTTGTTAACATCAATAGGTGAGAAATTCAAAGACGATTTTAGCGGAACCAGTACTCCGCCACGTTTATAAATTGTTTTTGAGAAGGATTCTGTCAAAACAAACTTGTGAAGCTTTAAAACATTTGTTGCATTGTTTTTCAACCAATGTTCACTAAAGCAAATTACATCAAAACTTGTTTTGTCTATAATACCTTCCAACTGGTTTAATTTATGATTTATGCCTTCTATGTTCACTGACAATATGTTAACTTGCCATATTTTGCTTGTTGATTCTTCAATCTCTCTATGTGGAATAAAAAACGATTTATAGTTACTCCCCGTGGCCATACATTTGGATTTTCAATGTTCTCTAGTTGCTCTAGAGGGACAACAATGTTAAAAGATGTGTATTGGTTTGGATGCTTTGATACCATAGGACTGAATTGTACGTCATTTAAATTTGAAGGCTCGGCTCTCTCTATTACTCGTTGGATTGTCATTGTCATGATCTAAAGATCGTAAGTGAGTTGGTCCCATCAAACCTCTTCAAACAAGTTGTAGACTTACTTTGGCAATGTAAAATATCCGTTAAAAGCACTATAAATAAACAAATTAAAAAAAACGCAAACTAAATTTAAAACTTATTTAAAAATTGGCTATGAAAGACAAATAGTGCTTGAGAATTGCTGGAAAATCATATTTCTTAAATAAAATTTATTATTACTCTTTTAGAAAACATATTTAATGCATAAAATTAATCAAAAATCACTCAAAAAATACAATTATGACTAAAATTGTAAATTACACTTTCAATTAAAAATCTATTATAAATTTTGAACAAATGCATTTGTTTCAGAAAATCATAAAATAAAACTAACTATAAATTGTCTACAAAACGTAAATAATATGTAATAATAAAAACAGATTTCTTTTAAAAAATCTATTTATTGCTTAAAATACGTCAAAAATCGCTTCCAAAATGCAATTATTGTATAAAATAATTATAAATTGGCTACAAAACGTAAACAATGTGTATTTTTTTTAATTGCTTTTACAACATTTTTTGTAAGAAAATCATTAGAAAACGCGTTTTTTGGTTCAAACTAATTCAAATTTTACCAGGAGATTATATCTTTCAAAAACAATTATAAATTCGTTGAATACCTTAACTGTGCACAATCTTGTCAAAGAATCGCAAAAAAAATTCTGTATAAAATTTATCAGTTTTTCAAAAAAATCATTTATTGGTTGAATTTAATCAAAAATTAATTTCATAAATAAACTGCTCGCAAAACATACTTTGTGCAAGAAAAATGTTATAAATATTCTAGATAACATAATTAGTGTTTAAAATTAGCACTAAATATATCATAAATTAAGAAATAAGCACAAAACTCCAAATAAGAAAAAAAAATTGTCAAATAGTTTTATTTTATGTATTTTGTTCATATGTAAACAAATATTTGCAGTTCTCTTTATATTTCTTGAATGAATAAATGCTACAATGTTTCCGTTAAGTGCCACCAAAAGTAATGATAATTAAATATACTGTTAGAGACTAGTGTTGTTACATTATAATAAGATTCTTCATATAACACTTTTATAAACACATTTAATAATACATCTGTAATGATATTTGTTTGGAGCACGAACACTCTTGCTCGACTATCTTCTTTGATTAATCGTCCCGGGTCTACCCCTCCCTCCTGATTCCTGGGATTCACCGTACTCTTTGCCGATTCCTGAGATTCCCCGTCCTCAGTGACGTCCGAATGTTTTCACTCTCTTGCGGCTACGCCATCAGATGCTAACAATACTTTTCATTCGTTTTTAGAATAAATGATATCCTGTAACATTTTTTTAATGTTATTTAGTTGTAATTGAATACAAATAGTTTTATACTACTCATATTTATTCAACTCGATTTCTTTAATTTTTTTATCATTTCTATTAGTCTAATCATGATGCTTTTAATGCATCAAAACCTGTAATTACAATTCAATTGAATTAAATTAAATAAAAATTATACATATTTTAAAAAAAGTAAATTAGCCTCATTCGGTAGCAATAAAAATAAAAGGTTAAGGTAATATAAAAAATTCAATCAATAACAAAAGTACATAATATAAACGATAATTAATTTATTCATAATGAAATTAAGTAAAATAAGTTTTACATTTATTGCTATTGCAAGTAAGGTAAGTATTGTTTTAATTATTTTAGAAGCTTATTGATAAGCTTAAAATTAAAATACATTTTGAATAAACCAAAGTATAGACATTGTTTAAAGATTTGTTTTTAATAATTAGAAATTTAAATAACACAAAAAAATAAAAATAAAAACTTAAACAAATAAAAAACACAATTTAATCTATATCACTGTTGCTATAAACTAGCTTGAGATTTTGTAAATAACATTTTTTTTAACTTTGTTTTCAGTTTGCAACTTGTATATATATATACTTATTTTATCTTAACTAACGTTTTACAATATAATGACCCAAAAACCTTGCATACCTTAAATTGAACTGACTTTTAATGTAAACTGTAAGTAACCTTGTTTTAATTGGCTTTTTTTTACTATTTTTTAGAGTTTAAACAAATCTAACTTTCTCTGACTATTTATGTTTAGTAATGTTTCTGCATTTAACAAATTTGATAAAGAATTATTTACTTTCTCTTTGTTTTTTTTTTTTAATTTCAGTATTTAAACTGCTGTTTGAAAAATGTAAAATTGTAATTAATGTGTTTTTGAGCAGTATTTTTAATCAATTTTATTGGTTACCACAAGCATAATTTTCATTTAAGCAAATAGTAACTAATTGTTTTAATTAGTTTAGTAGCGTAACGATAAACGCAAAATTAAAAAAAAAGAGTTTGATCAAACCAAATTATAGATAATAAAACATTGTTTTAAGATTGGTTTAGTTTTAAAATTTTAATAATAAATAATTTAAACACACTTTTATCGCCAACAATAAATATAAACAAATATTTATTAAGCATATATACAACAGTAAAACATATACAGTATACAGAGAGGTAGAAAATTACATTAAAATTTTATTTAAAAAAAAAGATTATGAATTACAAATAATGATACAAAAAAAACGGATTAAAAAAGTAGAAAAGGGATTAATAAATAGTAGTTTTGTTAGTTTGGTTTTTAATTTAAGGCGAAGGTCTTTTCCAAATAACGCTTGCTCACTCAAATATTGGTTATCAAAAAATTGGTGGACATGCGTATGTTAATAATGAAAATGATTAAAACATTATTATTGCATTTGTAAGGTTTGTAAGAAACATAAGATTTTTGTTTGGAATGCAATCCAGACTTGAAACCAATTTGAGTTTGAAATGTGGGATTACCTTCTTACTCTAGATGGCTAAACCAATTTAAGAATCAGAATACAATATATGTTAAAGGAATTATTTTTGATGAGCTCTCTAGTCTTTCTATTGAAACCCACTTAATTTGTTTTTTTTTTAATTTTTTAATATTTTGTTGTTGCTAACGAGATAATTCTGATAAATTCAACTTTTTTAGCCGTTTGAATGACATGCTAGTGATTTGTACTTTTTTCTAAAAACACAACCAGTCAGTTTTGTAGACCGACTTGATTATTTTTTACAAATTCTATAGAGATCTATAATTATTAGGTTGTCATCTAAGCTTAGGTCGGTAATAGCTGAAATAACAGTATGAGCAGCAATATTCTCAATATTACGTGTACTGCAGTGCTGAGAACCTTTAACCTTTGGTTACCAACCAGCTCAAAGAACCCCTGAGACCGCCACCAAAACAAGCCCTTTTTAAAAAAAGCTTATGTAGATTTTACGCGTGTTTGTTAGAGATAGAAATAAAACTGTACAAAACATAAAGAAAATACGTAATTGATTGTTGAATAAACACATTAGTAGTTGACCTTACCAACTAAGCATAATATATCATACTTATTTATTATTAATATTAATTTGAAAATCAATACGTTATAAAACCTTTTTATTTTCATATTTAGTCACACCAGTTGCCGTTCTGGACTAAACCGTTGACAACGTAAATGGAAAAAAACTTAACTACAATGAAAGTACTGATATTAATTGTTGTTATTTTTAACTGCTGGCTTGTATATGGATGGAATTTTCTAATAATAGTAAGTTTATTGAGTTAAATTTTCTGCTTTTACATACAAATTAAATTATGTTTTAAAATCAAATCGGTCAACCAAAAAAACCATGCCGTGCACTAGTCCGTGACAAATTATCTTTCCTACAATATTCTGATTAATGACACTATTTTGGATATATTTGCTGCCGTCTTAAGAAATCCTTACCTGACCGCAAGTCACCTGGTAGTACCATCAACCGCGTCTTTGCTGACTATTTTGTAAAATTGCATCACTTTAATAACTGACCCAAGCAACATTTTGTTAAATTAATTACACGGTTTATTTGTTAACCATTTCTTGATGCCGACGTTGGCGCGGCGTAAAGCAACCTAGATTTATTAACGCTAGCAAGCAACTGCCGACTTAATTGTCTAGGTCTTCCTACGTTTAGCATTAGTCGTAACATTGATGCGGCTGTTTTTAACAGACTTTTGACTGCCGAGACAATTGCCAAGTGTGCTATCAGTTGGTTTCTAGGATAACCCTTAAGTTTGTTGATTGACATGGGTTTGCTTTCTATGCTATTGACTGCCCTTTTAAAAGCTTTTACTAAGCTCAACACGTGTGTTTCTAGACTGGTACTGTAAGGATTATGTTCTTTTACTTATTAACTTAGCTTATCCTTCTATATTTAAAGAAATGATTTCCAAACCAACTTTTAAGTATGTGTTATAAGTTTTTTTAAGATGTTAGCTATGCGGATTATGTTGTCCGCAAAATAAAAATGGTTTGTCCATGTATGGTGATGCTTTTTGTGTATTTATAGAGTTTTTCAAGAGCATACTTCAAAACAGTTTTAAACAATTTTGGAGATATGATTTAACTAAGAATAATCTTTTCATATAATTTTACTGATATTGTAGCGTGTTGGTAGACATTCTTTCATAACCTCTATGATGGCAATAAACTTAACGCAAAAGCTATATTAGTCTTCAAATCAAAGAGCCAGAAATTTGTTATATTTTTTTGATTTTTTTACTAGAACCTTGATGCTTAGTAGATGTTTTTTTGCTTCAAATCTAAAGCAAAATCCAATTATTTGTATAATTAGTAAAAATCTAGTTTTTTAATGTTATTATATTTATGAACAATTTGTAGAGTTAGTATAATAGTATAATGTCGATAAATTTGCAAACCAGCTTTATCTTCTCTTTAGAAAGCAGAATAGTAATTGCATTGTGCCACTTGATTGTGCTATTCTGCAGGCAAAGGCTAAACATAGTCTAGTTTTTCTATCAAAAACGTGTTTCCTGCTTGTACTGATTTGATGTTATTTTGTTTTTGACAGTTCTGGCTGAATTTCTTTGTTAGTGATTTCTGGTTGCTCCTTAGATTCTTAGTCAAAAGTTGATTATTTTGGTGTTAATGTATAAAGGTTTAGATATTTTACGTAGTTAATTTTGTACAATTCTTGATAAAAATTTTCTACGTCCGTAGTATTTCCTTCATATTGGCTTTAAAGGTTCTTATTTGTTCTTGGTATGTAAGCTTTGTTATATAGCATTAGTTATTGCTTATACCTGTTTTCAAGTTCATTTAAATTGTGTTTTTACCATTCTGTGGTAGTTTCCTCTTTTTAATTTTTTTTTCTAGACATTCTATAATTTGAAACTCTAAAATTAATTTTATTACGAGGAATTTTCTAAGTTTTATAGATCTTTATTATATATTAGCTAAATATTGTTTTGAAAGAAAATGTCTAGTATTATTATGCAACTAGCATTTTTTTTCTTCGGCTCAAATTTCAATAGACATGTTTCAACTTTGTTTGTTTTAAAACCGATTTGTTAAACTGTGTAATCTTTAGATTAAGTATAAATAAATGATTAATTTATAGTATAGAAAAGTTTATGTTTTTTTATATACGGGATCCATTATGAAAGTAATGCGCATTTTCTATGAAAAATAGATTTATTGATCGTACTGGTACAAACGCTTAAAATTCTTTGAAATATTTTCCCCTTGCTTCAATATACTTTTTACAAGAATGTCATTTAATAATCTTGTAACATGCTTTTAAATGTTTTTCATGGACTCCAAATGCTTTTCTTCCATCTCTATTTTTAGTTGAGGAAAAAAAAAAAATTGCATAAAGCCAAGTCGGGACTGTAAGGGAGCTGTGGGACCACCGAGATGTTGCTTTGGATCAGGAAGTTGGTAACAATGACGACCGTTTGACTGGGGGCATTGTCATGATGAAGCTTGATCGTGTCTTTGGTGTCTCCTTACGCGCGCAATCCGGCGTTTCAATCTTTTGAGCACCTTAAGGTAAAAAGTGGAGTTGACAGTTTTTCTTTGCGATGCAAACTCAAAATGGACGCCAAAGAAGATAATAAGCAAAGTTTTGTTACAAAATTTGCTCATTGCACTGCTTGGGGCGGGAAGATGATTTTGAGTGCCATGCTCTGCTTTGGCTTTTGGGATCTGTGTTAAACTTAAACATCCAGGATTTGTCTCTGGTCACAACAGAGTTAAGAAAGTTCAGCGCATTTTGAATCAAATTCCAAAAGTTCTTGACAGCGCAAAATTGCGCCGTGTTACAAATTTAAAAAACACACTTTACGCGAGACACGTCTTTCCGCTCAGAACAGTCGGAGCAAGTTAGCGATCGGCTGCGTTGTAAGGGCAGATCCTCCACCACATTTCCCGACTGGTTTTACCGGGCTGGGATAGATAATTGCGTCATAATAAAATCATGCGTATTACTTTCATAATGTATGTTTACATTAATAAAATCTTTATTTTTTTTTTCTTATTAGAACGAAGATGTATACGGAATCTTTGAATGCGCCTTAAATATCTATACGAATTTCAACAAACTTAGAACATCTTTATTTGCTGCTGCTAATAATAGTTTGTTAACTGATAAACTATCAAAAATAATATATATGAAACATAGAATAATAACAAACTTTAATACAAGTTTAAAATGGATTTATGAAGTAGATCACGAATTTGCATTTATACTATTGGATGAATTATTTAAAATTAATTAATATTTACCAAATTGTGAAGAGATTATGCATTGCATTTCTTATGTAAATCTTACAGCTTATTACTTAATTATTTATACAGTAACAAAGATATTGGAAGTATTTTTAATCAATTTGGCAAAGAACTGATATTAAATACTATTGTTTTGGATAAAACTGGAAATATATATAAATTGGAAAAATTTACTGATCATTGCGGGTATAGCTTTAGTAAAGTATTTGCAACCAAATGTAATAATGTATATAGCAATAATATTACATTATTTAATACACAATTAATCACCGACTTCAAAAATTGTAGTATTACTAGTTTTAACAAATATCAACATACTTCTCTTGAAGAAACAGGAAAATTATACAATTTTTTGCTTAATAAAGGAAATTCGCGTTTTAACGTAAAAATATATCCTAAACAACCATTAGATATGCATTTAACTAGATCGTATGATTTTGATTATATTTTTGAAAATAATCCAAGATATTTTTTATTAGTACCAAAAGCAAATCAAATTCCAATTTGGAAATATGGTAAGTTTATCTTTGATCGAAGTGTGTGGTGCGGATTAGGAATAACATCATTACTAACAATTGTTGCTTACTTTATTTTAAGCAAATTATCAAAATCTGATCCATTAAGTGTATCTAATGCAATTTTTAATGTTTATGCAATATTAATGTTTCAAGCAATAAAAACTCCTAAAAATAAATCAATTAAAATAATATTCATATTTTGGGTGTTTACTACGTTAATTATAACTTCAGCATTCTTTGGATTATATTATTCGTTTCTATTCAAAAATATTCAAGAAAAACAAATGAACAGTCTTGAGGATATTATAGATGCAGATTTATTTGTCTATGGGGACAGAGATGCAATTGAACTTTATTTTTCAGGAGATACTTTTATTGATAAATATGTACAACAAAAACACAAATATATTTCTCGCTGTAATAAAGACACGGTTGAGTCTGTAAATGTTTTAGCAAAATATCAAAATTTTACTTTGTTACTTTATCTTTATTGTTCTTTTAATCCTCATATAGTGAAGACTAAATTAAAATTGCATATTATTAATTTTTCTTTTAATTATAAATGTACAATGATATCTAAAGGGGCTCCTTTTGGAAGAATAGTAATAAAATACTTCCAGGGAATGTTTGAAATGGGAATATACCAACCGACCAACATATATATATATATATATATATATATATATATATTCAATAACCTCTTAATACCGTTAGGTGTCGAGGTGTCGGACACACCGAGCCACAGAGAAGACATGTATGGATGCTTATATGAGGTAACGGACCCAATTGGGAAGAACGCTACGCTCGGCATCACTTTGGGTTCACCCATCCAAGTTGTGACCAGAGCGGCCGTTGCTTAACTTTCGTTAGCGCTGGTATTTGTACATGCCCTCTCTGCCGTACTGCCGACAACCGACCAACATAAAGAATATGTAATTAAAAATAAATTTTTATAAAATATCTGAACGGCTCAGAAATTCTGTTTTAATAAATGATGACTTGAATGTTTTGCCTTTATCAACAAAACATTTTCAATTTGCTTATGGATTTATTGTAGTTGGATTCATAATTTCTACAATTATATTTATTATTGAAAAAAAATGGTTTGAATGTATCACAAAAATAAATAACTTTTATATTGCAAAATAAAAATTGTTTGGTTTTGTTTTTTATATATTATTTACAAATAATATTAGAGAAAAAATACAGAAATAATTCATTCTTTTGCAAACTACTCATTGTTAACTTATATGACGCACACGTTTGATAAGAATATAGAAAAACTACTTATCTAATCATAATCCAGTACAACATAAACACATTTTTAAGCAATAAAAAAAAGTGTAATACTACAACTAAAATAAAAAATTGTTGCAAAAATTTACATTTTTTTGTCTAAATAAAACAGATATAAATTTGAATTACAACAAAATATATTTATAAAGAAATAAAATTACACAATCTAAAATACAAAATGTGGAGTTCAAGTTTAAATAATTTGAAAAGCAACTAATAGAATAAACATTAAGCATATATATTTATATACATTTTTTAATATTAGAATGTTTGTAATTAATTATGGTTTTTAATTTTAATTATCTTATTATTATTGTTTATTTCATTTATGTTTTATTAAATAAATTTTTAGAAGAAAAATAAATTTTAAGTAAGTTGGTAATTAATAATATATAATTAAATGTTAACTTTGTCTTGCACATCAAATTTAGTTTGAATCATGTGTTTAGTTTTAAGTTTACCAAACATTTTAAAAAAGATTTTTATAAATGAACAAACTGTATTAATTGTGTTTTTGTCGCACAGTATAGTGATAAAATTTTAATAAATATTTTTTTGTCTAAAATCTTATAAGTTTTTTTTAATTGAAATGAATGGACTGATCAAGTTTTAGACATTTTTTTTGTATCTCAGATTTGTTATTTATTAAATCTATTAGAACTTATCAAATTCTGATAATATTGTTATATTATTGACTATACATTTTTTCTAGATATACTTTTTGACAATTTTTTTATATTTTTTCTTCTATATTTATCTGATGTAAATTTTGGGAGTGACAGCTTTGTTGTGAAGTAAGCTCTCACTAATCTTGGGTTGTACGTTTGCTTCACGCTTTTGTACAACTTTGCCCGCTTATACCGCTTTTACTATATACTAAAGAAATAAAATTTACTTAATACTGCCACTGTCAGTAATTACACTAAATCAAAAAAGAAATACTTTTTTTGAGTTAGAACTCCGGCTACTCTGTTGGAATGAATAACGGGTAGTTATAGTATTTTAGTAGACAACAATTATGCTTTGGCGTTTTTTGAGAAAATAAATAAAGCCATACTTGTTGGTAACTGGATATCCAATAAAGTTTTGCTTTAACATAGATTAAGGCATAGTAAATGAAGTACATTTAAAAAATTAATGATTGGTAGTTCCTACTTTATTACAAACGCAGAGTGGATTATCTACAATAATCATTTTGAATGAATGACATGGAAATCGCAAATGTCCTGATCTAAATAGGTCTTAGAGTAGAATACAAATTTCTTAATTTAGGGCTTCTGGTTTAGCACTTGATTTATCTGGTTAAAGTAGGTAGTTTCTTTGCTTTGGCTAATAATGTTTAAGTGTTATTGCTAAGAAATTAAGCTATCTTGCAGAAAGCTAACATAGAGGTCGGTGTAATTAAGAGTGACATCATTACACCGCCTCTCATGTTCCAGTTCCGTCACATAATGCTTGTTTATTGTTACGTATGTTTTTATGTCAATGATTATGATTTAATGTGCGTAATCCAAATATTGCTTAAGATGTTAGAAGCATAAGAACATATAGCATCAAGAAAACTTTGGAAATCAGAAAATATTATATTTTTTGCTTATTTATTTGCCGATATCAAGAACAGAGACTTCGCGGTGAACACAGATGAAAAGTTAGTAAGTTGTTTTGTGTTTTTCTAATTTTAAAGACCAAATCCAACTACAGCTGATTGTGGGCTAAGTTGAACCGAGCAGTCAGTAACATTTAAACGTAGTTAAACCGGCTTTAAGAAAAGAATTTGAAAAAAAACTTTTATTAATCATTCAGTCATATTGAGAGATGTCATTAAATGCCAAAAGTAAAGAGGACAACTTTTTGCTGATAAAAAAAATAGTTGTCAAAAATATGTCATGCCTTCACTCATGCGAAATAGTTTGGCAACATATCTCTTGATAAGTAGCTTTTTTTTTAATTTTCAGTGACATAATACCGGCTGATATTTCAATTTTAAAGAGATGTTTAATGCCTTATTTTGAGTTCTGTTCAAAATTTTTAAGTTTAATTTACTGCAAAAAAAGCAAAGTTAAGGTTAAATCTAACAAAAGCTTTGTAATAAATAATAGGATTTCCTGGTCTCTCACAGTAAGTTCCTGCAATTTTTTTCAAAATGTTACTGATTTGGGACAAAATTTTTGATGTCCATTGACGTGGTTACTTCAATTCAAATTGTTGTCAAATGTGATACCAAGAAATTCATAGAACGGTACTTGAACAATAGAAACATTGTTAACTCTAGAACATACATTAGTTATAACGTTACGTGATCAGCCTGAGAAAAATATTGATCTACATTTGTCAAAAAACAATTTTAATTATTGATCTGTTTAAAAACTAGATTAATGTTTCGGATAACGCTATCTGGAAAGTAATCAGATAAATAAAATCATCTGCATAAAAAATAATTGTTACCAAAGGATTAAAAAAGTGTATCAAGTCATTTATGTACATGTTGGAAAGCAAAGGGCTGAGAGAGCTGCTTTGTGGCAACTTAATAAAATAAATAACAAATTTTTCTTTTGCAGGTGTTTTTGACAAGTACAGCCGTTTTTTAAACACCAGCTTAATAATAATGTTGATAAACAAAAGAAGCAGTTTAAGATTATTTAGTACAGAATTTAAGTAGACTATACACACGTTATCATAATCTCTTTTTATATCTAAGAATGTAACACATTTTTTTTAAGCCAGAACTACTGTAACCTTTCCTAAACTTTAATAATATTTTCAAAAGTTTTTCGAACATTAGAGGAAATGGCTATTACTCTAAAACTAAGTTTACACTTTGGTATAATACAATCTTATAATTTTTCCATCCATTAAGAAATGTCCCATGTTTCAAGAAGGTATTAAATATGTCAACAAAAAGATTAAGTAAACAAAAGAAATTCTTGTTACATGTAATAGGAGATCTTGTCAATTGCCATGTCTAAATCTTTTCTGCAAGCTAAGGTTGAGTTTGCTCATTTGAATAGGTGCTGTAAAAGTATGCGAAAGAAAATTAGCAACATTTAGTAAAATTACTACACATACGTAAAACGGAAAAAAAGTTCTGTTAAAAAAATTGCAAAAAAAAAAATTCTTTGCAAAGAAATAGCTTTTTTGCTTGGACCATAACTTCTGTCCGCATGGCAAAATATAATAAAACGTTTTTTTTTATTGTTTGCCTCAAAACAAAAGACTAACTGGGCGGTAATTTAGTATAAAAATGTTTATCCTTCCCAACCTTTAGGATAAGAAAGACTCTTTTCATGCAGACAAAAAATGAGCCGTCCTTAACATTGCGTTTGTAATGTTTGTAAAGAGCATTATAGCCTTGCAAGTAAACTTTCTTAAAACTTTGTTTGAACCAGGTGCCAGTTTGGGTTTTACATAAGTAATGATATCTCTCATCTTAGACGGCTTAACCAATTCCAGAATTGAAACGGTGTCAGTACGCTGTAAATACTGTCTTATTTTTTGATGACCACATGATCCAAATCTAAGTCTTTATTGTAGATTGGTACTATTATCAGCAAACAATACTGTTTTTGCATTCATGTGACAACTTGGCAAAGTATTTATGTAATTTAAAAACAATAACAGACCAAAAACTGACACTTTTGGAACACTATGATTAATATTAAGAGTGTTTTATATTTAATTGTTATAATTTACAGTTTATTTTCTATTACTTAAGTATGACATGAAAAGTCTGCAACTTTAAGGTTGCAAATTATATGCGTATAATTTTCTATTATTTTATGAGATACACAGTCCAAAGCTTTGGAAAGGTCTATAACAGTAGCAAGCAAGTAAAATATATAAAATAGTGTCATCGACAAAATCTAATAAAGCTCATTTAACGTAGAATTGCGTCTAAATCCATATTGTTAGTCGGTTAATAACTTTTTGCATTCTAAATAGGTATATAGTTGGTACTTCAAAATTGTTTTAAATTTTTTTGAAATAATTTAAAAGAACTTTTTTGAGGAAAAGAAAAAGTTGTATAACAAAGAATCCGGGAAAGAGAAATTTAGAAGAGTTTTTAATTGATCTTTTTGACGTAGCAATTGCTCACTTTAATTTTGAGAACTACTGGCAGACGCAAATTGAGTTCCCAATGCGTCTGCAATGTTGGCCGCTTCAGTGACTTTGCGTCCGTCGAGGATTAGGATAAAAGCCACAGAGGAAAATTTCTTTCCCGACACGGCTCCCACCTTTTTCCACACATTTGCTGCTCGGAAAATACAATTAGTGAAAACCTTTACGGCGGTCTCGACATGCTGACCATTTAATTCTGGATGGACCAGACTGGGTTGGAAACCTTGCTAGTCTGCGCGGTCGAGACACCGAAACTGTCTGACCCGTTTGACAATGGCTTTAATTACGATGGGAAAGTGATTGCTGCCGTGAAGGTTCTCTAATACATGCCACGATAAACGTGTGGCTAAACGTAGAGATGATAGAGACAAATCAATTGCCGACAAATTTGTACTCTTACCTCCAAAGTGTGTGGGGGAACCCGTGTTAAAGATGACAGCTTCGCTTTAATCGAGAAAATTCTCTATCAAACAACTTCGCCTGTTGTTCCTTAGGGAACCCCAAAGCGGATTGTGGGCGTTAAAATTGCCCACCAGAAAATAATGTTTTGGAAGCTGCAAAATAAGTTTTTGTATATTTTCCAGAGTCCAATCAAACTTCGGAAAATACAAGTTGCATATTGTGGCTTTTATTGGAATGGTAAACCGGATTGCAATTGCCTGGAGTCTAGTTCTTAGGGTTATTTCCGAAAACGGTACTATTGTCTCTATATTTTTTAGCAATTATTGAATAAATAAAATTAATTAAGAAATAAATATCACGTAATAAACGGACAGCTATTAAAATAAGTTAACACAAAACAAATAAAACACCAAAGCTGTAGATAGACTTTGGTGTTTGGACATAGACAAAACAAAAGATACATTCTGAAAACTAACATCACAGATGACATTAAAGACAAAAAACTCTTTAATAAAAAACCCTAAAATGGAAAGAACAATACAAGTACACAAATGACACCGCAGTTTTAAAGGACTGCAGTGCCAATACAAAGCAACGATTAATTAAAAAAACATAATAGAAGGCCTACAGCTGAGAGCGTGATCTGACCTTTTTCCAGCCAGGTTTCCTTCTTCTTCTGCCTCTGGTACTGCCAGTGTCAACAACAAAAACTTCTGATGCCGTACTAGATCCGTTGTCACCGTTGCTGGAAAAAGGGTCAACCCGCTTCCGTTTACCAGGATAAAACTGATTCATATCTATTTGTTTTGGCATATCTGCCAAAACAAATTTGGTCAGGTTAGTTTCAAAGCTAACATAATCTTGTCCCAACAGCTCAAATTTTTTTACCATTGCCAGCCGAAAAGGTGCTTTACCACGACCAAAAAATGCTTTTGTTTTGCAAACTGTGACTGAAAAGTTTTCATCATTTTTGTAGTAAATTTTAATAATTTTAATGCGTTGTTGGAGCGTGTATCGTTCCATTTTTAATAATGGCGTAGTTTTTACTTGTCAAATGTCAAAAGATAATAGCTTCAAAATTGATAGCTGCTCAAATAGCCTGCTATTCAAAATGAAACTTCTTATTGGAAAACCTTTTACTAACGATACTATATTGAGCACCAAGCATGATTTCATTATAAAAATCAATGCTTATCAGAAACTGTTGCAACACGGCGTGTTTTTATAAAAACCGGCACTTCTTTGTTTACAAAAGCCAGGCTCCAGCTCCCCTACCGATACCCTGTGGCAAATGCAACTCATTTGACCACAAAACAGAAGACTGCACCGCTCATTTCAAATGTGGATTTGTTCACAAAACCGCAAAGAAAACATAAACCATTTTCTCTAAAATGCATATAATAATATATAAAGCATACCTAACGTTAAAACTGAAGCAGCATACAAAGGGACAGAAAACATTCAGCTACAAATAAGAGGTCTAGCTGCAAAATCGGACAAACGCCATTTTACTATTTCGAATAAAGCAAAAGAAAACATTTCAATCTTAAATAATATTAAATGTAATAATGATTTTTTTTAACATATTTAAAATTAATATTTGACTAATTCTATATATGTTAAAAAAATTATTATTACATTTGATATTATTTAGGAATGCAATGTGATTCTTACGCTCTACTCAAAATAATAAAATGGAGTTTGTCCGATTTTGCAACTAGGCCCCTCAAATAACAAAATCATCTCAAATTCATTTACCTATCACTATCCATGACTATATAATCAAAATATACTTTGACAAAATTAACAACCCCAAATCTATAGAGAGCGGAAAACTCATAAAAAATTTTAATCACACTTTATTTTAAAAGTTATCCAAATCTATTAAAATTGCTAGTTTTAATTGTTATTTGTGTTAATTAAATGTATTTTGTCCAGACTTGTTCTTGTTACGATTTTTGTTTAAAGTTTTGATGTGAAACTTGAGAAAAAAATACTCGCTTTTTGAACAGATTTCGCCCGTAAATCTCAGAGTAAAATCCACCCAGCTCTTTAAACTTTAAATTATATTTATTGGAAAACATTATATTATTCTGAACTAAACTATTACTTTTAAAAGCAAATTTATAACTAGTATTGATTGTTACATTTTTGTCAACTGCCTGGTTCCGAGCGTGATTTCATATTTATATGGCTGAAACACAGTGTCAGCATAATTGTAACAAAGCACATCTCGGGAGCAGCTGCATAATTGCTTTGTCTTATATTTTACGAATAATCATAATCAGCAAGAATAATGTTACAAACTAACATTATTACAATTTAACATTAATATAATATAACGTCTTCCCCTTAAGATGATTTTTAGAATAAGAAATAAAATTGAATTAAAAATAAAAATCAAGTAAAATAATAATTAAAGTCTTTTAGTCACTGCTGGATTTGTCAAACTGTTTCTAGGGGATTCTTCCCCATGAAGGTCATTTAACCGAATCGATGTTCACCTTGCAGGCTTTTGAAAGCAGTGGTTATAAACTGTTATACAGCATCCTGGGCTTACTCTATCGAGGTTTATCCGTTTGGAGAAACATGATAAAACTTTTGATCTATTGCAACATTTGTAAAGAACGTACACTATTACGATGCTTAGTAGTATCATTATTGTTGTTGTTATGGTGGAAGAATGTTTTGTTAGAAAGTTTTCATTGATAAGTAAATTTAACTTTTCTTCATATTTCTATATCTTGTGGGAAACTGCATTTAAACTGTCTAGAGGTATGTTTTCGATGTTGAATGGCTTCAGCTGTTGGAGCTCTACGTTGTCTGGGATGTCTTCGTAGCAGTCTTGAAATATTTTGGGAAATACTAAATCTTGGGTATTGTTTGAGGTTTTCTTGGAATCAGCGTGTAGGTTATATGTTCAAATATATGCAGAACATTTTGGTGCCAGTTGAAGTATTGAGTTTTGGTGTACATATTCACTGGAAGTCTTTCCATCACACGTTTGAGTTATTGAAATAGGATTTGCAATTGACACTAACCAATTATTTGAACCTAGTGGTTGAACAATTGGTCCATCCATTTGAGAGTTAAGTATTTGGCAGTTTTCTGGGACCCTTTTAATGTTTGTAGCTAGTTGTGCTTCACAAATACTGGTTGAGTCAATAATGTTTGATGACGTTGTTGCAGATCAATTTTTCTTCCGATGTTTTCTTGCAGCCATTTTTATCGTGTAGGGTTACATATCTCTTGTTATCATCTGATAAAGCCAAATATCTTGTGGATGAAAGGATTGTTGTGTAAATTTGGGTATGAATGTGTAAGGTTGGCAAGGAATAGATATGGTATAATCTATAATCTGTTATTTCGACTAAAGGTATTATTAAATCAAAAATAACTCTTGTTTTTATTTGAAAGGCTGTCTATTTTATAATTTGTTTATGATCTGATAGATTATCATGATTAATACAAAATAGTAATAGTCTTGATCTTAAATGAGGTAAATTGAAACCTAATTCTTTCAATAATGTTTCTAGTTTGATAATACTTGGGTGAAAAACTTGTAGTCATGCAAAAGTCATGCTTTCAATAATGTTATTAAGGTGATTAGTTATTACTGTAAATGCTTCTAATATTTCTAAGTAAACAGTTAAAGCTTTTAAAATGATAAGATTTCTAATTACATTGTTCTTTACACGTTTAAAATTATTTTGGATAGTTTCTAAATTTCATCTATCCGTAACTTATGAAATGTTTTATTAAATGTCCTAATCGTTGAACTTGTAACATGTAATTGATCTTTTAATAAGCTTATCAATAACTGAATCATAACATACAGCATCTTTGGCATCTAGATTTCCTGTGATACTTTTAAATATAGAGTCAACTGCGTTAATGAGTTCTTTTTTCTTTCAATTATTTTGTGGTAGATATTCTATTGTTTGGAATTTATCACTTATTTCAATAGTTTATGACTATTAAACAAATGGTTTGAGACATGAGGTAAAAAATGTTCTTGATTGGTAATGTTAGTCTTTAATAGTTTTGCTTGTTCATCATATTTTTGATAAATTTGTTTTAGATATCTCCAATCTTTATATACTAAAATCCGCCATGTTTTGTCTGATATTTATTTAGTAATATGTTAATCTAAATCTGAATTAAATTCATTTTCTATATTTGAATCATGCCTTTCTGTGTAAGGTCTGATCTTATCTTTATTTACGACAGAATGTTTACCATTTTTTAATCGTATTGTTACATTAGTATCATTATGAACGTGAATGATGTCATATGGTCCTAAATATTTGTCTTTTAGAAAACCCTAATTATTAGAAGTTTTTTTTAACCATATTTTATCTCTTACATTATAATTAAACGTTTTGTTTATTCTTTTATCGTATCTTTCTTTTGATTTTTCTTTTGATTGTATTATTTTAATCTTTGCTTGTTCCGATATGAAAATCATTTTAGATTGTAAATCTTGTACATAAGTATCATGTAAATTGGATTTGTTGGTATGTAATAAATTTAGTTTAGAAAAGGTATGACCAAATAGTAATTCGTGCGGTGTGTAACCTGTTGTTTTGTGTACACTTAAATTATAAGAGATTACTGTAAAGAGAACAATGTCAACCTATGACAATTTGTTTTTTTTTTTAATTTATGTAACAATTTAAGTTATCTTTAAGAGTTGAATGAAATCTTTCGAGTGCCCCATTTGACTGAGGGTGAGCAACTGCGCTAAAAGTATGATCAACTTCGCATAATTCTGACAAAGCTTTTAAACTATACCTTGATCTGAATGAATACGTTTTGGAAATCCAAAATGAAAAAAGAAAAATAGTAGTTTATTTACTACTTCCTTAGAATCTATTGCAACTGACCAGTTACAATTTTATCGAACAATTTAGGTATTGCAGATTGAATGCAAATGCCTCCATAGTTAGTAATATCCTTTTTGGCATTTTTAACAGTAAAAAAAGAATGCCGTCGGGTCCAACGCTTAAATTACATTTAAGGTTTTCAATTCCATTAAAAACATCACACAAACTAATAGAAAATTTTGAATGTATTACGTTATTATTAAAATTAAACAATAGAGTTGGATGGGTTTTGTTATCATAGACTAAAGAAAAAATATCTGCAAAACTATTAACAAAGTCGTTCCCATTATGACAGGTTTGATCCTTATAATACATTGTTGCTGGAAAACCATTAGTTTTTTTGTTTTCATTAGCAAATCTTCAAAAATGTTTTGGATTATTTTAAATTTTACTTTCAGTTTGTAAAATATATTGCTTGTATTGATGTGCTCTAAGATTTTTGCACGTAGTACGAATAGATTGAAATTCATTATAGCCCGACAATAGTTTTGAAGATTTATAACGTTTGTGTACACTTTTCTTGAGTTTAGTAAGTGATATCAATTCTTTGTTGAACCAAATAGGAAAATTGCTTTTACGCCACAGTTTTTTCGGGACAAAACAATCAATAGCATAATCGATTTCAGAATAAAATACATCAAGACACATATCAATATCTCAGTTATAAAATAGTGCAGTCCAATCAACATTCAACAAATAATTATTGATTGCGCTGTAGTCGGCAAGTTTAGAATCACTAAAAACATAATTACAATTTAAAATATCACAGGTAGTATCACATTTTATAGTTAACAAGTACGCAGTATGGTGTTGGCTTAAATTTAACAAAGCATCTACAGTTTCTATTACAGAAATATCACGATCGTTGGTAAAACAAAAATTTAAAAACACACCCTCACTATTGGGAATAGAAATGCATTGTACGCAGTTTAAGAACCCAAACGATCTAGCTACTAATTGAGCAGGGTAACTATCATTACAAATTACTTCTATACCTAAATCATTGTTAACCCAAGACGCTGCATTTAGATTGTAATCGCCCAATAAAACTAGTTTACTGCTTGGAAACTTGTCGGCAATAGATTTGACGGAATAACATTGGTCAAGATATTTATCTCTAGTTGAATTAGGTGGTAAATATACCGCACAAATTATATCAGACACAAGATTAAACTTAACAACTACAAACAAATGTTCAACACTAATAAACGTGGGGTAATGTAATACAGATTTGAGGTGAGTTTTGATAGCAATTAAAACACCACCTCCGCTTTGTTTAAGGCTTGTAAGGACCGAGCGATCACACCTAAATAAATAATAGCCTTTTAGATTTAATTCAAAGTCACTTATGTCTGGAGAAAGCCAGGTTTCAGTAAAAACAATCACATCGTAGTCTGCTACGGCTACAGCTAGCATGAGTTTCCTGAGTTTACACATTTAAGAGCAGTTTTGGAGGAGTGCTATGAGAAGGATGGTCGACATTTGGACAACATTGTGTTTAAAAAATGAAATCCGCATCTCTGTACTTTCTTAATTTAATATTAAAATTATTCCAACACTTTTTATACTGTTATTATAACGTGTTAAAAATTGAAATCTCCTCTGAGTCACTTTGTATAGTATGGTCAAAGATATGGTTTTATTATCATTGTTTGATAAGTTTTAATAGATTTAAAGAATATAAAATCTGGAATACAAAAGAATTTTCCAAAGCTCAATTAGTCCATTTAATTTAATTAAAAAAAAGTAAAGGTTTCAGACAAAAAAAAATATTTATTAAAATTATACATTATACATTTTGAGTTTTAAATTGTGTGTTATTTAATTTGATTATTAATAATTTGTAATTCAAATTTATTTTAGTTGCAATATTACAATTTTTTATTGCTTAAAAATGTAGTTATGTTCTACTAGATTAAGATTAAATCACTGTTTTTTTTTTTGTATTTTTATCAAACGTGTGCGTCATATAATATAACAATGTGTAGTATCTGTATTTTGCAAAATGTAATTTTTCTCTAATACTATTTGTAAATAATATACAAGAAACAAACTTATTGTTTTTTATCTAAAACATAAAAAATCAAAACAAATTTGCTATCTAAAAGTTATTAATTTTTGTGATAAATTTAAAACAGATTTTTTCAATAAAAAATATAATTGTAGAAATTATCAATCCATTTACAATAAATCCATAAGCAAATTGAAAATGTTTTGTCGATAAAGGCAAAACATTCATGTCATAATTTTTTAAAATAGGTATTCTCAACCATTTAGGTATTTTATGAAAATTCAATATTAATAACTCATTCTTTGGTTGGTTTTGTTCGTTGGTTGGTTGGTAAATTCCCATTTCAAACATTCGGTAGAATAAGAAACTTTATCACAATTCTACTATATGGGCTTCCTTTTCGGTTCATTATGCATCGATAAAACTGAGCAAAATTGATAATATGCAATTTTGGTTTTTCTTTTTCAAAAATGCAATAACGCGAATACATTTGGTTAACTAAATAAGTGAAATTTTGATATTTAGCCAAATCCTTTAGAGTTTTAACCATGACTTTACATTTACTATGAGAAGTCTGTTTGTAATTTTGTCGTATATATTTATCTATCAAAGTATCTCCTGAAAAATATAGTTTAATTGTATTTCTGTTCCCGTAGATCAATAAATCTGCATCCATAATATCTTGAAGACTGTTAATTTGTTTTTCTTGAAAATTTTTGAATAGAAACGAATAATATAATCCAGAGAATGCTGAAGTTATAATTATCGTAGAAAACACCCAAAACATGAATATTATTTTTATTGATTTAACTTTAGGAGTTTTTACTGCTTGAAATAATAATATTGCAAACACATAAAAAAATGCATTAAATAAATTTATTGGATCAGATTTTGATAATTTGCTTAAAATAAAGTATGCAACAATTGTTAGTAATGATGTTATTACTAATCCGCACCACACACTTCGATCAAAAATATACTTAGCATATTTCCAAATTGGAATTTTATTTGCTTTTGGTACAAATAATAAATATCTAGTAGTAATTTCATAAATCAAAACAACTTCAAACGATCTCATTAAACGTCCATCTAATGGCATAGAAGGAATTACTCCAACGTTAGTTCCCTCTCTTTTATCATCCATTGAATTAATCACAAAATTGTATAATTTTCCTGTTTCTCTGAGAGCAGTATCTAGAAATATGTGTTGATTTACAACACCGCAATTTTTAAAGTCGGTGATTAAATTTGTATTAAATAATATGACATTGTTGTTATTAACATTATTACATTTGGTTGCAAATACTTTACTAAAATTTTGCCCGCAATGGTCAGTAAAATTTTCCATTTTATATATATTCCCAGTTTTATCCAAAACAATAATATTTAATACCAATTCTTTGCCAAAATCTTTAAAAATACTTCCAATATCTTCATTTCCTGAGTAAATACTTAGGTAGTAAGCTGTAACATTTACAAAAGAATAGCAGAATACAATATCACATTGTACTAGATATCGTTTAATTTTAATAATTTGATCCAATAGTATAAATGC
Organism: Tachinus rufipes; assembly: GCA_963932245.1. NCBI lineage: Eukaryota > Metazoa > Arthropoda > Insecta > Coleoptera > Staphylinidae > Tachinus > Tachinus rufipes. The sequence goes on along the minus strand of OZ010748.1, from coordinate 15,182,878 downwards.
AAATTTGTGATCTACTTCATAAAACACTTCTGGATTTCTGGTAAAATTTGATTCTATTCTTTGTTTTATATATATATCATTTTTGATAGTTTATCAGTTAACCAACTACTATTAGATTCAATAAATAAAGATGTTCTAAATTTGTTGAAATTTGTATAGATATTTAGGGCGCATTCAGCAATTCCGTATACATCTTCGTTCTAATAAGAAAAAAATTAAACATATTATTAAATTTACTTAAATAAATGATCAACAATAATTTATTTAAATTTAAATCTAACGATCACGCAGAGGCCAAAAATTAAATTGTATTGGTTTGACAAACCTTGCCAAATCTGTTTTAAAACATATGAATTTAAAACATGTAAAAGTACTAAACTTTTTCCTACAAAATAAAATTTAGCTACTAAATAATTTTTTCTATCAAAAACCAAAACTTAGAAAAGCCTAGATTCCTAATAAAATTAATTTTATATTTTCCAACAATAGAAAATCAAAAACAAAAAATACTTAATAACAGGAAGCGACCACAGAGTAATGAAAACACAATCTAAATAAACCTAGAAAAAGGTATAAACTTACAAAAGCAACAATTAACCAATAGCATAGACAAATCTAGTGAACATATAAAATAAAATTTAAAAAAATCTTGTCAGTATTTTATTCTGTTTCCAGTGCATTTTCCCCACAGGACGTTGGCGACCATATGTCCCTGTTTTGTACGAGTCGTATTAGTGTAAAAGCCTCCCTGATTCCAAACTATTGTCGCAGCCAGAAAAACCTTTTTCTTTCATTTCTCTGTTTACCTTCTATTTTCCCTTCCATAATCAATTGCAGAAATTGGTTTTTGTCATTTTAAAATATGTGCCTTTCTACGTTTTACTATCGTTAATAGTTCTGTATCTTTGTCCATTTGCTTGAATACTTTTTTTTGTTACTGTGTGTGCCTATAAAATTTTAAGCATTCTTTGATAAAGCCACATTTCAAAGGCTTTAATTTTATTCATAGATGATACCTTCAGTGACTACTCCTCGACTCTATACAATAGTACCAAGAAGTTATAATATTATACGGTTTTTCACTTGATTTAAAGTAAAAGATTTCTGTTGCATACTAATGGTCGGAGTTTTTGAATAGTGGTACTGTCTATTTCAATTTGTGTTTTGAAGTCATGGATCTGGTCCCACTGTTCGTTGAGCTTGCTGCCAAAGTATTTGAATCTTTGCACCCGTTTAATTGGTTTACTAATAATGGTTAGTGCATTGTTGTTTGCGGACTTGTCTTTGCTAATAATTATTAATTTGGTTTTTGTAATGTTTATTTTAAATCCATACTCAAAGCTAGCTTGTTGAACTTGGTCTTTAAGGCATAGCAAATCTTTGATAATGTTGGCTAGTATCACATAATCATTTGCATATCTGATGTTATTTACATGTCTTTCGTTTACTTTGATGCATTTTGTGCATTCGTCTAGTGCCGTACGGACATATGTTTTCCGCATATAGGTTGAACAGAAGCGGTGACAGAATTCATCCTTGTTGGACACCAATTAATATTTGGAACTCTTCCGTTTGATTTTGCTCGACCTTAACCTGTGCTATTTGGTTCCAGTATAGATTCGTGATAATGCGGATGTCTGGTTCTTTTAAGCATTTCAGCTAGTTTTCCATGTTTAACATTGTCAAATGCTTTTTTGTAGTCTATAAAGCAAGCATAGACTGTGCGGCGTTAATCTATAGATTTCAGTGTTAAAACTTGCATGGACAACAGTGTCTCTCTTGTACAGAATCCGTTCCTAAAACCAAACTGGGTGTTTTCAATTTCTTGGTCGATCTTTTTCCATGGTGAGTATGATACGTAAAAATATCTTTACCGCATGGCTCATAAGGCTAATAAGACGGTATTTGTTTCATTTCTTTAGTTTTTTTGGAAGAGTAATGATGGTAATTTTAGCTTTTAAGTATGCAGCCTGTATTGTATATCTTATTGTATAGTAGTAGTAGATGTGTTAAAGTTTTATCATTCATTGCCTTAAAAAGTTTGGCGTTTAGCTCGTCATTAAAAAATAAAAGTCATTTACAAACAACATAAAAAGTCTAAACGGCGCATTAAGTAAAGCTTTTTAAAAAAACCTAGATACCAACAACAAACAAGAGCATAAAAATATTACCCAGAATTCTTAATGCAGTTAAAAATAACATAATTAAAAAACATGCAAAAGAACATCAAAGCCAATATAAAGAAAGTATTACGGACGTAAAAGAATTTTATCAAAAATGGTACAAAAATAACCACGTAAAAAATCTAAACCTAAATACACCAACACCAAAATAATCTACTTTCAACCAAGGATCGACGAAGCAACTTACTTAAAATCACTACCAAAAAAATTGAGTTAGCCCTGTCAAATACAAAATAACATCAAATTGCTCAAAGAAGACAATATAGTCTTAAAAGCAGTACAAACAAAAAACACGTTTTTGATAGAAAAACTTAACACTATTTAACCTTTGCCTGTACAATAACTAAAACAAGTAGCACAATGCAATAACTATTCTGAAAAACTATTAACTCTTTACAATTTTAATCCAACAAAAAAATATCAAAAAGCATGAAGGTTTTAGTAAAAAAATTAATAGAATACAATAAATAAATGGTTCTTCTATTTGTGGTCTTTCATAAAGTTTCGTTAAAACATATTCAAAACTGTTTAAAACCGTTTTGGAGTATGCTTTTAAAAAAATCCATTGATACACAAAACGCATCACCATAGATGGTCAAAAAGACAACAAATCCATAACTGACTTTTTATAATCAAACTATAATAAACTTAGTTAATTTACACCAGCTACGGAGCCCATTCTATTTAATAATTAGAAACATTCAAATATTAAAAATTGCAATATACCACCGTCTCACGTCCGTATCTATTTATTTTTGCAGTACATCCAAACTGAACTAAATAAAGGAGCTCGTTTTAATTGAAAATCAAAGCTACTTCTGACAATGCAACTACGTTTTTATTATTAAACTACGATAAAGTATGAACCGCCAACAATTTGATAACTCAAGCAACAAAAATAGAAGAATTGCATTATCCACATAGTGCATCACACAGAAGTTCATAGAGTTGATAGAAGACTCCATTCAGTAATAATCAAATCATTAACTAAATGTAGTTAGTTGGTTACAAACACCGTAACCACAAAATAAATTTGCAACAACCAATCTGCAGACAAACCGCTTTAAACGTACAACTAAACTGCACTTTTAAATTTTTTTTTTTAAGGATGTAGTGATGCCTCAACATGTGGTTCTTGAGAATAACTAACGCATGGCAATACTTTTTGGTTTTTTTCTCTGCGTAAGTCCTGCTGTTAATTTGTCTTAAACATTGTCTCTAATGTGGTACTAGTTTGAGGTGAGCTGGTTTTGGCCTTGCGGAATTCACGCAGTCTGCTGCGGCAACACATGCTGTCCTTGGCCCATCTCTCCCTATACCCTATTTTTCTGTCTTACTTTCTACACTGGCATTATCCTCTTTTTTCTCCCATTGTTGTGTTATTCAGCCTAGATATTTGCATTGTCCTTAGGTATCTTCTTAGTTTTTCTATATCTTCATTAACTTCTTCCTTGTTGTATCTTCTTTCTTTCAAAAATATTTTGTGCAGCTCCATTAAATGCATTCCTTTTGGTAGTCCTATATTTGCCAGTTTAAATTCTAGTGAGATTCTTAAATCTTCATTTGAGATTAGTTCTTCGTGTCCCCTAGTTGCCAAATATACTCTGACCTATTCAAAGTTGCATTTTCTGTCAACCTCAAGATGGCGTATTTTCCGTTTGAAAATTGTTTAGTCAATTCCGTCAGTTTATTTTCCTTGCGCAGTTGTCTCCTTTTCCTCCTTATTTCTGCAATTTCTGTTGGTACTAGGGTTTTAATATATGTTCTTTTCTTGTCTTTCTGTTCTTCTTCCATTGCTTGGCGGGCATAGTTATTTTGATCTTCTTTGTTTCTTTCATCTTTATTCCTTTTATTCATATTCTTTTGCTTTTACTTAGCTTCTTGCTCCTCCTTCCTTTGTCTTTTGTGGCTTTAAGTGTTTTCTTTTATTGTGGTTTACCCAAATTTCAAAGCTTCCTTTATTTTTTTTTTTAGTAGTATCGTGACACAGTTTCTTAGTGCTCTCTATTTGTTTTTGAAACTTAGGGATATTTTAATACTTGTAGGTTTGTCTACATTGTTTTCTAATATCTTTTCTGGCGTTTTCCTATCTTTCTCCCACGTTTTGCCTTCTACTAGCGTATGTTATGCGTCATCGTGCGTGTCTTCTAGACAAAATATACATTTTTGCTCTTTTTCCATCTTATTTATTTTTTGTAAGTACTTTTTAAACACTCCATGTCCGGTAAGTAGTTGTGTTGTATAGTAACACGTCTTCGGTTTTTTTTCTACCTTTTCTTTTATTTCTGGTATTAGTTCTCTTGTTCATTTTCTCTTTTCTCCTTCTTTCCACTGTCTTTGCCATCTTTCCATTATATTCTCTCTTGCTTGTCTCGTTGCTTCTTGCTTACTAGTACTTTTATTTACTATTTTTTCTTCTACTATTAAATCTGCAAGTCAGTACAGTGTCAACAACCTTATTGAAAAGACGTACGTACATAACCTTTTTTAATCTTCGCACATTTATAATTGTTCCTATTTATCTATAACCATATCCTTGCCCTATCCCTAAAATTGCTAGCTTGCGGATAATATACCCACCCATTTAAAATGGGGAAACCCAAGCGGCATCGAATGGATAAAAAGAATCAACCGGAAAACAAAACAATGGCTCATAACGCAGCAGTTCACAATATAAACGAGAGTGACGAGGAAGAAGAATTAAATCATGACAAAACTAGGCAACTAGAAATACAGAATAGCACCAAAAATGAATACATTAAAACAATAGAAAGCCCGAGTAATTCGCAATTAGACCCGCAGTAACTACCAACAAAAAATACACAACTAAATAAAACACCAATAAATAATACATTTCCACAGCAAATACAAAACATAAATACTGAAAATAAATATATACGGACCTATAATACGATGCATCCTGGACCCTACCTTGTCATTATTCAAACTGATAAAGAAAACATTAAAAAGCATCACCCAACAAAAATAGCGGAATCAATATTTAAATACTGCCCAGGAGCAAAGGATATAGAAATCTCAGGCCCGAGTAGAACAAGAGTAATATGCGACTCGGCAACAACAGCCAATGCGTAAAAAAAATGAATACCTCCAACAAGTCAATTACAAAGTCTTAATACCGTCAAATAATTAAGAAACGAAAGTAATTATACACATTCACCACAGCATACACACGCAGACAATCGTAAAAAATGGCAAAGGAACAAAAGGCGAAGAAATACTCTATGCAAAAAGATACACAAAAAAAATCACGGAAAATGACAAAAATCGCATAATTCAATTAAACACAGTCGAACTTGTAATTAATGCCGAAAATCAACCGTCTCATATTTTAATGGAAGGCATAAGATACAAAACAGAAACATACATAGAAAAACCCACACAATGCGGCAACTGCTTAAAATCCGGTCATAGGAAAAATCAATGCAGAGCACAATTAAGATGTATCAAACGCGGAGAACCACACATGTCAGACAACTGCAATTCAAATATGTACAAATGTCTAAACTGCCAAGGAGAACATCATGCCAAAAATAAACAATGCCCTAAATACAAAGAACAGTTAATAAAATCATATACTTTCATAAATAAGACAAAATCAGACGCAGTGATACAAGAAAAAAAAACAAGCTTAAATACACATATGCTCAGGCAATAAGTAACAACACACATCTCCAAGATAATAGCATAGAAACACTGTTAAACTCAATTGAAGAAGAAACAATACAGAATATAAATACATGTATCACGGAAACAATACGAGAAACACATTTATCTGAACAACCCATAATTATAAAAATCCTTAAACATGTTGTCACAACTTTAGTGAGTATTACAAAAGCAATCACTAAATCAATAACCGATCAATTACAAAATGCAAGACACAAATAATATTCTTCAATGGAATGCACAAAGTTTATTAAAAAAATTCGCAGAACTTAAAAACTACATAACAACACAGAACATACAAATTGCAGCAATTTTAGAAACATGGCTAAAAAACAATCAAAATATAAAATTAAAAAACTACAACATCTATAGATACGATAGAGACGATGGGTATGGCGGTATGCTACTAATCATACATACAAAAATACCTCAAACTAACTACAGCACTAAATCAATAAACAATATACAAACACAAACAATAACTATCAATAATAATATAGTTTTACAAAACATATACATACCTCCTAATAATATACTAACACAAACTATTCTTAAAAATATACTATAGCATAAAAATGGACAACGCACAATCATAATGGGAGATTTTTACGCCCATAACACACTCTGGGGATCTACCAAAAACTGCACAAAGAGAAAAATAATCGAAGACTTTTTAAATGAATTTAACCTAATAATACTTAATGATGGCAGCCCAACAAAAATTGCTTAAAATGAGAAAAATGTTCGACCATCATGCATCGATCTGACAATATGCAGCAATGACATAGCCGTGACTTCGGAATAGAATGTTAAAAATGATACAATGAGTAGCAATCATTATCCGATAATTACTAAAATTGCATCAAATAACATAAAACAAACAAAATATTCACGTCGAAATTTCAAATTAGCCAACTGGGCACAGTACTCACAAGAGATAGATATGGAAATAAAAACACAAAAAGACCATATTAACTTTAATATCCTGACAAATATTATACAAAACGCGGCAGATAAAACCATCCCACAAACTAAAACAAAAAACTATACTCATACTAACCACAAACCACAACCATGGTGGAACCCGGAATGTAATAAATTAATAGCCAAACGTAAATTAGCACTAGGAAAACTACGCAAAAAAATGAGCATTGAACACTACAAAAAATATAAAAAGACATGTAAAGAAGCCCAAGATGGTATAGAAAAGGCAAAACCTAATAGTTGGATTGACACCTGTGAAAACTTAAATCCAAAAATGGACAGCAGAAGAGCATGGAGTATAGTAAAAGCTATAAAAGGGAATGGAAATGCCCGAATAAACTCAATTAAAACAAACGATAAATTAACGGAAAAATTATTAAAAACCATAACACCGGACTACACGGAAAATCACCATCAAATAGTTGAAAAACAAACCAACGGTATACTACATCCTTTGGAGACTAATTTTAACATGGACGAATTAACCTTTGCATTAAAACATAAAAAAGCAACCGCACCCGGACTAGATGAAATAAATTACAACATGATCAAGCAGTTACCACATAAAGCAAAAACAATATTATTGGAAATATTTAACGAATGGTGGCAAAAAGGACAATTACACGAAAATATGAAGAAAATAAAAATTCTACCATTTTTAAAAACAAATAAACCGGACAATCAAATTAAATCTTATAGATTAATATCCCTAATTCCATGCGTTATAAAGGTATTAAATACGATGATTAAGAATAGACTTAATTACTTTGTAGAAAAAGAACATTTATTACCAGAACATAGCTACGGTTTTAGACAAAACAAAAGCACATCAGACGCTTTATATAAATTATTCTCCGAAATAAGGTTAAACATAGCAAAAAAAGAAATTACTTTGGCAGTGTTTATAGATCTAGAACAAGCGTATAATTGCGTAGATATTCCGACACTAATCAATATAATTACTGAACTAAATATACCAAAGAGATTTATAAGATATATATAATCTTTTCGAACTGACAGATCCTATACTATCCAAGCAGAAAACACACACTGTCGTACCTCTAGTACAGGACTACCACAAGGGAGCACTCTAAGCCCTAAACTTTTTAATCTATATGCACACAAAAATCAATCTCATTCAATACGCTGACGATATTACTCTCTATACGACAAATAAAAATATAAACATAAATATAAAAATACTAGAAGACGAAATAATAGATAAACACTTTCAATTACTAAACTTAAACATAAATATAGACAAATGCAAAACAATACATTTTACTAATAAACACAAAATACCACCCCATAACAACATAAAAATGCACGAAAAAGATATACCGGAAACGGAAATACACAAATTCTTAGGTGTGTGGATGGACAGAAAACTAAAATTTAATAAACATATCGAAGAAGTAGAAACACGAACAAAAAAAGATATAAATTTGATTAGAGCTATAACACCAAGGAAGAAAATAGCCAAACAATATATAGCAGTACACCTTTACAGAACCTTAATAAAACCCAAAATAATGTATGGATGCCAAATATATGCACAAGATAATAATAAAAAACAAGTAGCAACCTTAAAACAAATACAAAATAAGTCCTTAAGAACAAGTATTGGGGCCATCTGCTCTACGCCAATAATTGCAATTTTGAGCGAATCAGCAGAAACTCCTATTGATTTGCAAATAAAAAATCAAATTATATATCAAAACATTAAAACAATTGAAAAAGAAAACGTAATCCAGATACTACAACAAACTAAAAACATATTAGAGAAAAATGGGCAATATGTTAACAAACCACTACCAACTGAATTGAGTGTTTTAGAAAGCAACAAAAGTATCATAAAGTATGTAGCTCCAACACATCCAGTATCATACCAAAATACATATCCACTCATTAGAAAAGCATTACAGATACTTACAAAAATACCTAAAATTACTTTCAAAACACTAGACTGCACCATAATAAAAATGGAAACACTTCAACTGATCAATACAAAATATAAAAACTACAACCACATATACACTGATGGATCCAAAACAAATCACGTAACCGCGGCAGCAGCGGTTTTTAACAAAAAAACAGCGGACTTAAAAATACAACAAATTGCATCAATAGTAACAGCAGAATTAACTGCTATTAAATTAGCACTATATCTAATTAACAAATACCCCAATAAAGACAATACACTCTACGCATTATTCACAGACTCCTAAACATCCCTGACCTTACTCCAGCAAATCAATATTTCCACAAAAAATAACTATATGTGCGAAGAAATATACAACGAAATTAATAATATGAACACAAAAGACATAAAAGTAGTGTTACAATGGATACCAAGTCATATCGGAATACTAGGCAACGAAAAAGCAGACAAAGCAGCCAAAGAAGTAGAACAACCAATAACAAATATTATATTACCACGATACGATTACAAACATCAATCGAAAAAAAGAGTGCAAGAACAATGGCAACAACAATATGAAGAATTAACAAAAGGCCAATTCTATAAAAAAATTCAACAGCAACCTTTGAATGAACTATGGTTTGATAAACTTAACGTAAAAAGAGTACTTATACAAAAAATTATTAGATATCGGACAGGACATAGAATGACAGCAGAGAAACAACACTTATTTAAACAAAACGATTCTCCAAATTGCATAAAGTGCAACCTACCTGAAACGACAGAACACCTACTAGAACACTGTAATGAGTACGCAGCAGTAAGAAGTAATCTTTTAGAAAAAACCAAAGAAAAAACTGTGATAGATGCACTTAAGAAGATAAAGAAACACATCAACCCCATTGTGGAGTTTATGGAACAGCTTCCAACAATTTAAACTATATAGACATTTTTTTTTGGCCGGATGTCAAATGACAAAGCCCTCAGTTTATTTTTTTTATGTATATACAAATTATTTATATGTAAAGAATAAATTGAAAAATTAAATTAAAAAAAAAAAAAATCTGCAAGTAGTGTCGCCGCAATTACTTCTAGTGCCTCTTGCGACACCGTTCTGTAAGTCCTGCGTATCCTTAACAAACTTGCTCTCATAGCTTTTCTTACTTTTTTCCTGTTTTTGTTTTGTCTTTAAAGCTTCTTCTCATGTTTCTACGGCATACAGTTGTTTACTTCTTGCCGCAGTTGCTATTAGCCTTTTTGCCCCTTTTCCTGGTCCTCCCTTGATCGGCATAAGCCTAATAAGCATTCCTTCAATTTTTTTTTGTTCTTTTTACCGCGTCTTTAACCTGTTCATTTAATCCCTTTGCTTCAAGTGTTACTCCAAGGTATTTCATTTTTTTGCCTATGGTGTAGAGATAAAGTAGAAAAATGGGGGACACCCAAGGAAGAAATAATGTGAGCCGATATAAGAAGTCTGATAGTGTACAGTTGTTACATCAGTCTAAACTGCAATATGGAATATTATCAGGAGTTGATAAAAGTACTAGAACACAGCCTAAGAAAACAAAAAAGCAAACAAATTCTGATAAGAAGCGATTTTAGCGCAAAATCGCCAAGATGGGGATAGGACCAAGTGCGACAGAAGAGGCAAAATTCTTGAGAAGATGATAGCAGCCGTAAATCTTACAATATGCAATCAAGGAGATAAACCAACGTTTGTAAGAAGAAAATCCAAATCATAAATATTACCATAGCAACATGGGAAACGGCTAAAGTAGTAAGGGGCTGGACAGTGACAGAAGAAGAATCACTGAGTTTACATAAGTACATTCAATACAGCACAAACGGAAAAGAAGAAAAGGAAGACAAAAAAGATGGAAAATGGAACATAAGAAAGATGGACAAAGAAAAGATAAATAGAGCTATGGAAGCAGAGGAAGTGACTGAAAACAAAAATTTAGAGAAAAGATGCAAAAGGTACTCGGAGAAATTGAGGATGGTAGCAAAAGAATCAATTCCCAGATACAGAGAAGGAGGAAGAAGAGGACCATATTGGTAGTGCAAAGAAGTCAAAGAAAGCAGGAAAAAAACAATACAAACAGCAAGAAAAGTCAAAAGACAAAAAAGAAAGGGAGAAGATTTCGATGAAACTAAAGAAGAACTGAAAAATAACAAAAAAGCTTTAAAGGAAACAATCAAGGACAGTAAGAAAAAATGCTGCAAAGTAATGTTAGAATCCATAGACAGGGATCCCTGGGGCAAACCATACAAAATAGTGATAAATAAATTAGGAGGAATGAAAGCAGTGTGCTTAAAATAAAAAGTAAATGAAGTAGTAATTATTGAAAAATTGTTTCTCACTGGAGGAATAGTAGAAGAACCAGCAGGACAAGCGGACAAAACAGAAGCAGTCCCTGCAACAGTGATCTCCAGATTATAAGGGAACTACCTAATAATATAGCACCAGGTCCAGACGAGATAACAACGGAGATAGAGATGGCAGCACTAGACGGAAATGAGATAGAGATAACACAAATAATAAACTGATGTCTGAAGGAAGGAACTTTTCCGGATTGTTGGAAGGATGCCAACCTAGTACTAATTGAGAAAAAGAAGGAAGCAGGTAAAACAACGACGTATAGACCGATATGCCTGATCAACACGTTAGCAAAAATTATGGAAAAAGTTATCGTGAGGAGAATTTAACAGAAAATAGAAGAAAAAGAAGGATGTAAGCAGGAACAATACGGATTTACAAAGGGAAACACGACTCTAGGAGCCATTGAAATGATAAAAACCATTGCAAAAGAAGCAAACAGTGGACCATACAGAAAAAGACAACTCTGTGTCATAGTAGCGTTAGATATACAAAATGCGTTCAACAGCATATTATGGAAAGCAATTATAAAAACATTAAAAAAAAGAACTAACAAATAAAACTACTAAGATAATATGGAGCTACCTTCAAAAGAGAAATCTACTGACTGAAAATGGAAAATTTAAGCTGGTTAGAGAAGTACCACAGAGTTCTGCACTAGGTCCTAAATTATAAAATTTAGTTTATAATCAGCTACTTAGAATGCGGCTGCCGGAAAGAGTGACAATAACGGCATTTGCCAATAACGTAGCTCTGGTAGGTAGGAAAAGAGACATAGAAGTGCTAAATGAAAGGTTTGAATTGGCAATAGAGATGATTAAGAGATGGATGAGAAACAAAGAGTTAGATCTGGCTCCACAAAAAACCGAGGCGGCATGGCTATCGACAAAGAGGACAAACAGGCTAAATGGAAAAATACAAGTAGGTGAACAAATAATAACCATAGACAAAACTGCACATAACGTTTCAAATTTTCTCTAACTCATAGAAAACTCAAAAAAACAACAACTTAAGCTTCTGGCAAAAGAAACCAAGAAACACCACCGCTTGGATATTTAAATAGTTTTTGCTGCTTTTATATTATTTCCGTTACAGTCACTGATAAGATATCCATACTATTATATTCGTATTTAATGCATAGTTAATCTATTTATTGAAGTTTATCAACCTATCTTTGCTAAACTAATTTTATTCAGGACCATCATCATTATCTTTTTACAGATCAATGTATTAATTTATTCTACAGATAATCCACAATACTCTTGCATCGATTTATTAATTTATTTACATCCAATAAGATTGATTCAGATCGATGCACATTTAAATCCACGTCAACTTGCACAGATACAGGTAAGTGTAATCTTGGTCCCGGGTAGAATAGAATTGTGTTGAAAAACTTACGTTAAAAGAACAACAAAAGTAGGAAAAAGAGAGCGTTTTCCATCTGTACTTCATACTAACCTAAAAGATCTGTTCCAATGTAATTTAAATTGACATAATATAAGCTTTGTACTCTAACATTTTTGGAAAACTAAAAGGAGAGGTCGGGGAAGATTCAGCTTACAATTAATTGACTAAGAGAACAAGAAAAAAAAAAGAGGATCACAATGTAACTGAGAAATAGTTTTAATAGCATTGATGCATGAAGCACTCCTACGCACAATATAGTTTAGATCAAAACTACGATGTGGATTTTACATGTATTCTTCAAACACAACAAAAAGCAAGTTTAGAAACTTGCTCAATAAATTAGAGAATAAGAATTGGAAAAGCAATTGTAAACGGGTTTTAAACACAAAAGCGCTTTAGTGGTAGTTTTACTATTATTGTACAGCAGAAGCAAAGCGGTTTTTTAAATAATAACAAGCTTGGACCTGAAACATTCAATCAAAGCAGCACTTTAGTTTTAAGATAAAGCTTTAGCAATAATCTAGTGTACTTGGCACAATAAAGAAAACGGACTGAGTAGTAGCAAAAAATAAATTACCCCAAGTACTTTCTTCATAGAGTCGCAGAAATTTTACCTACCGACAAAAAGAGTCTGAATAGTTAGCAAGTTAGAGTACTGATACTGATGCAATGGTGTTCCAACTAATGCTGAACTTAAGATCTAGGCTGCTTTACGCCACGCCAAAATAGGCAGCAGGAGATAGTAAGCAAATAATCAGTGGTAGATTGAAGAGAGTGCTGCGTGGGTCAGTAATTAAAGTGATGCATTTATTTCAAACAGTTAGCACGGACGCGGTTGATAGTACTAGAAAGTGACCTAAGTGTCAAAGAACAAAAAAAAATTATATTGTAAGGATTTCTTAGAACGGCAGCAAATACATCCAAAATAGTGTCAACGATAAGAATGTTGTAAAATTTGTCACGGACTTTTTTTGTTGACCGTTTTTATTTTAAATCATAATTCAATTTGTAAGTAAAAGCACAAAATTTAATTTAATAAACTTACCATTGTGGAAAAATTCCATCCATATACTAGCCACCAGTTAATAATAGCAACAATTAATATCAATACTTTCATTTTAGTTTAGTTTGTTCCATGTACGTTGTCAACGGTTTAGTCTTGAAGGGCAACTGGCGTGACTAAATATGAAAATAAAAGAGTTTTATAACGTATTGATTTTCAAATTAATATTAATAATAAATTAGTAAAATATATTATGCTTAGTTAGCAAGGTCAACTATTAATATATTTATTTAACAATCAATTACGTATTAGTTTTACGTTTTATACAGTTTTGTTCTATCTCTAACAAACACGCGTAAAATCTAAAAGAGGTTTTTCTAAAAACGCTTAGTAAACGACGTAAACAATTGTTTGGTTTGTATATTTACAACGTCTACTTTTTTTAATATAATTTTAGTGTGAAAAATTAAATTGATCAAATTAATTAATAAAATTAAAAATTATATTATTTAATAAATTTTTTATTAAATTTTCAAAATTAATCTCAAACCTTACAATGTCACGCCCAAAAAAATATGCTGTCTTCTAAAATTATAACACCGAAAAATTAAATTGTAGGAACCTAAAAATTTCAATAAAATATAATTTATAAAACAAAACAAATTGAGCCATTTGCCACGAAACTGCAGCTGCGGTCAAGGATTGGTGGCTTGAGACAAAAACTTAGTCAATGGCAAAATCTTGTAGTGTTGTTCTACGCTTAACATTAACTTGGGTTTAATTAACTAAAAATTATAAAAATCAAAATTATATTAAAAAAAAAACAAATCAGCAGATGTTGCTCCACTTACTAGCTAAAAAACTTTGCTTTTTGAGGATGAGATTTTGGTTCTAATTTGGCACGTTGATAGTATTTAGTTGACGTCTACTTGGTTTAAACAGTATTGTAGTTTGACGGTAATAATTTGTTAACTTAAAAGTGTTTTCCAAGGTCTTACTATATGTCTTAGTGTTGCAACTTTAAAATGTTTAAACATTTGCGGCACAAAGAGTTTGAAAACCAGTTATGGTCTGAGTTTTAAAAGAGGTCTTAAAGGTTCTTTGAGCTGCTTGGGAGCACTAACATTGAAAACAAACTGCTATTTCAGCCATTACAGATCTAAGCTCAGACTACAACTTAACAACTTTTGAATTCTATAATAATAATACGTTTATTTCTTGCCTTTCGGCGTTGAAAATTACATTTACAAATACATTTACAACTTCCCAAAATAATAAAGCTTACTTTTTATAAAATTAACACAATTAAGAATATTTTCTTCTCTGTTCGTCTATTTCTTTTCTTCGTTTTTTAACTGCCCTCATCCATTCTACCTTTCTTCCGTCCCCTTTCAATATCTCATTTTTTCCCATCTGTTCTTCTCTCATTTTGTTACACTCTTTCAACATATGTTCTATAGTTTCCTTAGTCTTTCCGCACATTCTGCACATTTTCAAATCCTCTTCCATCCAAAATCTTGTCACTTACTCTTCATTACCACATCTGAATCTTGCAATCATCTTTTTGTCATCTTTACTATATCTTTCGCTCTCTAAGTACATTGGCAATTCATTTTCTATAATATGTTCAGAGTTTGCGTTGTATCTAGACTCTTTCACTTGCATTCCCCTTTCTTGCCTTTGTATATCTCTATTTCTTTCCATAATTTCGTACCATGTCTCTCTCCCAGATTCTCTCATTCTTTTAATTTCTTGGCTTGCATATCCATTTCTATTGTAATAATTTTTACTAATCTCCCCTAGTTTTTCATTTCTTGCTTTCATTTTCTCTTTCATGCATTCTTGTAATATTTTGCATTCGTGTCTCTGTCTCAATCTTTCTTCATACTTCATTGCTCTTTTTTCTGCTTCTACTCTTAACTTATCTTTTTTGACTTCCTCCAGCACAATATATGCTAGAGTTTCTCTATTTAAACCTATATCTCCAATATTTTACATGTATTGCTTCTAATTTTTCTTGTTCTTTCCATCCCCATATTTCTGACCCATACAATATCATACTTCTAACTAAACTATCAAACGTAAGCCTTTTATTCTCATACATTCAAATTTTCTTTCACTTATTCCCCAAACTTGTCCCACTATTTTATTTGCTTTTCGAGCAATCTCTTTAATGTGCTTGCTCTCGGTGTTACTCGTACAAAAAACATATCCCAAATATTTAAAAGATTTTACTTCCGTAATACCTTGCCCATTCCATTTCCAGTCCTCCATTTTTTTTCTCCCACCCCCCTTTTTAAACACTATAATTTTTGTTTTTTCTACGTTAACTTTTAAGCTTTTTTTTCTAAAATATTTTTCTAAACTTTTCATCATCTTTTTCATTTCCTTTGCTTCTTTTGCTAGTATTACCATGTCGTCTGCGTATGCTAGCGACCACACTTTTTCTCTACCAACTATTACCCCTCCTGCTTGAGCCAACCTCAATTTTTTTTCTACATCTGCTATGTAGGTTGCAAATAAAGTAGGACTCAATGGACAGCCCTGTCTTACTCCTTTTGTTGTCCAAAATCTTTCACTCATTTTTCCGTTAACACATACCCTACTTGCTGTCTCCTCATACACGTCTTCCATTCTTCTTACCAGGTGCTCGCTAATTTCTTTCTCTCTTATACACTTCCACAGTTTCTCTCTATCCACACTATCAAATGCCGCCTTTAGATCTAGGTTATTCCTAGCATATACTTTCCCCCTTTCTCTGCTATTTCTTTTTCCACAACATGATGTAAAATATATACGTTATCCATGGTACCTCTTCCCTTCCTAAAGCCGGCTTGCCCATCTGGAATTATCTCATTCATACTTAGTTCCTCATTCAATTTTTCTTCTAATATCATGGCGTCGATCTTGTATGCCGTACCCAGTAGTGTTATTCCCCTGTAGTTATTTACTAGTTTTTTGGATCCACTTTTATGTATAGGGCATACAAGACCTTTTCTCCATTGACTTGGAAACCCTTCGCCCTTCCATACTCTGTTTATTAACTCACTCAATTTCTCAATCAGTTCTTCCGTACCATACAACCACGCTTCATTCTGTATCCCATCCATACCTGGCGTTTTCTTTTTCTTTAGTTTTTTTTTATCTTTTCCCATATTGCCTCTTTTGAAATTTCTTCCGCTTGGTGGATTGGCTCTTGTCTCTTTAGTTTTTTCTTTTTTCTTTTCTCCTCCAAACAAACTTGAAAAATGTTCCTTCCACGCTTCCATTGGTATTTCCTCAATATCTCCCTGTTTTCTTCTTATTTCTTTGTTTATGTATTTCCATGCTTCTGCTTTGGTCTTTATTTTTTTAATTTCTATTTCTTCTTTTTTTATAAATTTACTTTTAGCTTTTTCACATTGATTTTTGTAAGCTTTCTGTTTTTTCATATATTCTTCTTTTGTGCTTTTGTTGTTTCTCCAGTGCCTTAACATCTTTCTGGCTTCTTGTTTTTTCTTAGTACATTCGCTGTTTCACCATTTGCTCTTTTTCATTTTTTCTTCTTTTCTTCTATATGGTTTTTTTACTACCGCATCTCCAATTGTTTCCTCTAATTCCCTCATTATCTCTTCGATATTTCTTCCGTTTTCTCAAATTTTTCTCAGATTTTTTTTGTACTTTATCACACTTTTTTCCGTCCATGTTATCCTTTCTTTATTTTTTTCTTCATTTTCCTGTCTTCTTACAGTTTCCCCAGTTAAGTTGAGTTCTAATGGCTGGTGGTCTGATTCAACTCTTATTCCTACTTTAAGATTGTCTATCTCTTCCCACGCTTCCTCATTTACAACTACGTAGTCTATTACTGATTGCCCGTTTATCCCTATATAAGTAAATTCTCCCTCTTCATCTCCTGTGATGTTTCCATTTAAAATGTCCCAACCTCTCTCTTCTATCATTTCTATCATTTCTTTTCCTTCTCTATTTTCTGTGGTATCTTTTGATTGTCTGTTTCTTGTGTCCTTGTGTTTGATTTTTTCTCCCTTCTTTCCAATTCTTGCGTAGAAGTCCCCTCCTATAATCAATTTTCTTTCTTTAGTTTCTGGTATTAGCGTATCTAACTTTTGTCTAGTGTTTTTTATGCCTCTACTATATACTGTTATTGCTTTATATTTTTCTCCGCCCCTCAAAAAGTTTCGTTCTTGTATTCCCTCCATTTAAATAACATCATCCTCTTCTTGACTCATTTCTTTTTTTATGCCGGTAATTATGCCTCATTTGGCTCTTCCTTTTTTTTTTCTCTTTTATAGCTGGTTGGCATTTCCAGATGTATTCGGCTGGCATGTTGAGTTTCAACTTTTCCCATTTCTTGTCATCCACGTCTCTACCATTCCAATTATGTCAAAAGTTTTTATGTACTCCCAGAACTCGTGATCTTTGTTGTCTATCCCAGCTACGTTCCAAAACAAAATTTGGCTTGTTTGTTTTTTTGCACTGTCTTTATTTTTACTGTTTTTTTTTTTTATTTTCTGTATCTAAGTCATGTCCTTGGTCCTTGCATGCGTTGTCTACTTTTTTTGTGTTGATGCTACAAATTACTTTTTTGATTTGCGTTTGCTCTCTTTTGAAACTCCTTAATCTTGATCACTCCAATTGTATATCTCTCTATCTATTTCCAATTTTCTGTACCGTACCCATACTCTTTTGCCCTTTGATTTTTTGTCCCTTGCTATATCTCTTAACTCTTTCTGAACTCGTCTTTCTTATAAGGTCAAGTCATTTTCAATGTATATGTTTGTGCCTCTCAGTTTGTTTTTGTTCTTCATAATATATTGTTTTTGTACCCATGATTTTGTTTCTGCTATTATTGTTTGTTTTTCTTCATTTTTCACAGAATAGGCAGAAATTATTTCCGTCTCTATTTTTAAGTTTTTTTCTATCATTTTTTCTATGGTTTCTTTTTCTTTTCCTGTCTGTACCTCTACTCCTTTTACTACAAACTTGTTTCTTCTCTCTTCTCTTTCTTTTCGTTCCAGCGTGTCTTCAATTGCTTTTATTTTACTCTTTAGTTTTTTTTTCTACTTCCCACTTTTCTTCTCTTTTTATCATTTCTTCCTTCATATTTCTCATTTCCATTTTTATTTCTTCTGTGTTTTTTTTCATTTCCACTATCATCTGTTGCATCATTTCTTTTATTTCCTCCATTTCCTTATCTTCTCCGGAACAATGTTTTTCTGGCTTGTAAGTGCTTACTTTTCTTATCACTTCTATTTTTCTTTGCTTCTTTAAAATATTTCCGGTTTTTCAGCACTATCTTTATTTCTTTTTCCTTCTCTGTCCATTTAATTTAGTTGAATTAAATTAACTAATTAAATTAAATAATTAAACCAGCTAATTAAATTAATTTACAGTTTTTAAATTTAAAAAAAAAGTTTAATTGTTCTCGGGGCTCGAACCTACGACGCGACTTGCCGAATGTTGAGTTCACGCGCACTGCCCGATACACCACGGAGGACTGTCTATTTCTTAGCTCTTACGTTCGTCTCTTTTTCGCAATTGTTTTAGTTTATTGTTGTCCTCGTGTTAGATTTGTTAGGTTAATGTATATATATTTGATAATACTGCCCGTTTTTCACACACCAATTATTCCGCGGCTATACTGCACTTTTCCTCACACATCGCATCTCTTTCAACATAAAGTTTATTTATTGTAATCACTTTTTAAACACGCCAAATAAGTACAAACTGTTTGCTGTTTCTATCTCTCTTTCTCTCCTAACAATTTTAGAATTCTATGAAAAGTGTAAAAAAATGGTCAAGTCAGTCTACAAGACTGACTAGTTCTGTTTTCAGATGAAAGTACAAATTACTACTATGTCATTCAAACGACTGAAAAAGTTGACTTTATTAGCCTTATCTTGCTAGCAATAACAAAATTCACCAAATTAAAAAAATTAATTTTTCAATAAAAAGACTAGAGAGCTTACCAAACCTCGCATTTGCGCACAATGACTCAACCGAGGTAAACAGGTACAATTGTAAAGTAAAGAAGGCAAACAAGGAGTACAAAAGTTAGTGTTAAAAATCAGCCATTGAGTTCTTTAACAAATTTAATATTCTGATTCTTAAATTGGTTTAGCTGTCTAGAGTAAGAGATATCAATACACATTTCAAACTCAAATTAGCTTCAGGTCTGAATTGCATTTCAAACAAAACTGTTAAGCTTCTTACCTACCTTACAAATGCAATATTTTACTTTAAATGATTTGCATTATTGCATCCAGCTAGAAATATAATTGCTTTAATCCTTTGAGAAAGATCACTTTACTACATTCGTAACATCAAACTAAGAGCTGATACAAGACTAAACTCCATCAGAGACCACATGCTGGCTTTATCGTTAATTATTCTAAGTTATCTCATTTTGTTGAACAAAACTAACAGATTTCTAAATACAAGCGCATTCTTCAAGTCAATGAAATTTAAGCAAGTGTGTTTAAATTATTTATTATCAATAACGCAAAATATTTTATGACTGACAGCAATAAAAGTGAAACTAATTGCATTTAATATTATTATAAATAAATTACTTTTTATTTATATTACATATTTTTGTTATTGATTGATTTTTTTATATTACCATCCCTTTTTTTTTATTTAATCAATTCAATTAAAATTGCTTTGAAAACGCATTTATAACTTAAATGTCACACATTTAATTCTTCAAATTCAACAAAAATTAATGGTAAAACTAATAAAAAAGCTTTAAAACTGCTTAAAATTGTTTGAAAATTACGCTTTTTCTTCAGAAACACATTAATAACAAAATTACATTTTTAAAACAGCATTTTAATTACTGAAATTAATAAAAAAACTAATAAAAATGTAAATAATTTTTCAAAAAATTTGTTGAATGCACAAAAATTACTAAACAAGGAATAGTCAGAGAAAGTTAGCCTTAATTAAATTCTAAAACAAAATAGTAAAAAAAGCTCATAAAAAACAAGGTTTCTTACAATTTACATTAGAAGTCAGTTTAATTTAAAGTAGAAAAAGTTTTTGTGTCATTATATTGTAAAACGTTAGTTAAGATGAAATGTATACAAGTTGCAAACTGAAAATTGGGTTTTAAAAAAATTTTACAATTTACAAAATCTCAAGCTAGTTTGTAATGACAGTGATAAAATTAAATTGTGTTTTATATAGTTTTTAATTTAACGTTTTTATTTTTGTGTGGTATTTAAATTTTTAATTATTAAAAACAAATCTTAAAACAATTTCTTAATATCTATAATTTGGTTTATTCAAAATCTTTTTTAATTTAAACTTATCATTAAGCTTCTAAAATAATAAAAACAATACTTACAATTTGCTCAAATAAACATAAAACTTGTGGTAACCAAAAAATTATCAATAAAGCAAGTTATTTTATATTTGTGTTAACCAACTTGTAGCTTTCACCTTACTGACAAAAGCAATAAAAGTAAAACTTATTTTGCTTAATTTCATTATGAATAAATAAATTATCGTTTATATTAAGTACTTTTGTTATTGATTGAATTTTTTTATATTACCACTTTTTATTTTTATTGCTAGTGAATGAAGGTAATTTACCTTCTTTCAAATATGCATAATTTTTATTTAATTTAATTCAATAAAATTGTGGTTACTGGTTTTGATGCATTAAAAGCATCATGATTGGGTTAATAGAAATTATCAAAAAATTACAAAAAATGAATTAAATAAATATGAGTTGTATAAAACTATTTGTATTCAATTACAACTAAAACATAAAAAAATGTTAAATGTTTCATCATTTATTTATCACATTGCTTTTGGTAACACTTAACGGAAATATAGCTTCTGATTAGAGACCAAAACTGTAGCATTTTAGCTTACAAGAAATATCAAAAGCACTGCAAATTATTGTTTGAATATGAACAAATTACATAAAATAAAACCATTAAAAAAAAAAAAAAAAACGCTTTTTGTCTTTTTGGAGTTTTAAGCTTATTTCTAAATTATATGCTATATTTAGTGCTAATTTTAAGCACTACTTATGTTTTGTAGAATATTTATGACAGTTTTCTTGCAGAAAGTATGTTTGCGTTTTGTAGTTAAATTAAATTAATTTGAAACATTGTTTGCGTTTTCTAAGCAATTTTTGCAAATATCACTCACATTTTAATTTATGATAAACTTTATACAGGAAGTTTATTTTAAAGCAATTCTTTGCTAATATTTTTTTACCAATCTTTAATTATTTTTAAAAGATATATGATTATCTAATGATGGATTTACACATCGTTTACGATTTGTAACCAATTTACAATTATTTCAAACAATAATTGCATTTTGTAAGCGTTTTTTGGTGAATTTTAGGCAAGGAATAGATTTTTTATAAGAAATCTGTTTTCAATTCTTTGCAATATTACACAATATTTACGTTTTGTAGACAATTTTTAGTTAAATTAAAATATTAATTGTTTTTTCTAAACAATGTTTGATGTAATTTAAACAATAAATGGATTTTCTAAAAGGTTCATAATAAATTTCATTTAGGAAATGTGTTTTCTCATTAATTTTTTGCACGATTTTTGTTTTGTAGCAGTTTTTAATTAATTTTAAGCAAAACTTAAATTTTTAAACAATTTTTAATTAATTGCAAGCAATAAATACGTTTTTTAGAAGATTTATGATCAGTTTTGTACAGAAAAAGTGTTTTCCAATCGATTTTTTGCAAATATCACACACAATTTACGATAGGTTGCCAATTGTTAACAATAATTGCGTTTTTAAAGCAATTTTTGATATATTTTAAGCAATTATAACTTTTTTAGAAAAGTCATTATGGATTTTGTTTAGGTAAGAATTATGTTTTATAAGCATTTTTTTGTGAATATTTCACATTTGTTTGGGTGTTTTATAATTAATTTTGAACAATATATACGTTTTCGTATTTTTTGATTTTAAGAAATAAATGCATTTTTTCAAGATTTATTATTTTAATTTTAGCTATAAATGTATTTTTTAAGTGATTTTTGATTAATTTTATGCATTAAATACGTTTTCTAAAAGATTAATTTTATTTAAAAAATATGTTTTTTAGCAACTTTCAAGCGCAATTTGTCTTTCATAGCCAATTTTTAAATAGTTTTAAGTTTAGTTTGCTTTTTTTTTATTTATTTATTTATTGTACTTTTAATAGCTATTTTACATCGCCACAGTAAGTCTACAATTTGTTTGAAGATGTTTGATGGGACCAACTCACTTGCGGCCTTAAGATCATGACAATAACAAGCAAAACAGCAAATAAACTACGAACTATTCAACAAGTAATAGAGAGAGCCATGCTGGGAATCAGCATCAAAGATTGAATCATAAACAAGAAAATCCGAAGAAAGGGTCAAGTAACGTCCTTAAAAAAATAGCACAACTGAAATAAAGATAGGCAAGCCATGTATAACATGGCAGGACCATACCTGATATACAAAAAGATTGGCGCAATGGCGCCCAAGAAGCACAATAAGAAACGTGGGATGACCTCCGAGAAAGTGGAGAGACGACATTCATGAGGTCGCAGGAAAAAACTAGATACAAACTGCCCAAGACAGGAAGACATAAAAAAATTTAAAAAAAGTTTGCATTCAGGAGTGGATTGATAAATGCTGAAAAAAAGATAGATCCAACAGTTTATTAGGTGACTTTCAAACCACCGATGTTTAAATGAATTGCTTATTATTAAAAAAGCTAAGTCAATTTTTAACCATTTAAAAAAATTGTATAAAATTTTACTTTGTACAATCCAAAACACACCGTTTGGTTGAAAAAAAAACTCCTTTTGTTTAATCCTTGCTTGGTACATTAAAATGCAACAAAAAAGTAAAGATATCATCTTTAAAAACTAAATCTAAACTGAAGTTTATATCGATTATCTCAAAATACTGCAAAATGATTTTTTAATAATAAACGATTCAAATGTATTTGATGCAATTAATGCATTTGTATTAGATTTATAACGGATTTTTTACAAAAAAATATGTTTTCTAAACGATTTGTTGCAAGTTTTGCACATTATTTGCATTTTTTAGTCGATTTTAAATTAGTTTTAAAAGATATTTGCGTTTTTTAGGCAATTTTTGATCTATTTTAAACAATAAATGCTATTTCCAAAAGATTTATGGCAAATTTCTTATAGGAAATGTAGCTTCCAATCGATTGTTTTGCAAATATCACGCATAATTTGTGTAGTTATAAGTTGAAACAAAACTTGCTTTTTCTAACCGTTTTTTTGATTATTTCTGTGCAACAAATGCATTTTTTAAAAAATTTGTGATATATTTTTTAAAGAACAAGTGTTTTTAAGCTAATTTTTGCTAATATTACGCACCATCATTGCAAAAGCTATTCTAGATTTACTAAGCTTTGCTTTTTTATATTGTAGAAGTAATCAATACCTGGCATTTGACAGCTAAAAGATTTGACAGACCCAAAATTAAACAAACCAAAGTGAGCTAAACCGGTTCAATAGTAAGGTAAAGAAAGCAATCAGGAAGTTGGAAGCTGGAAGTCTACTTTCAAATGTTTTAATGAAGATAGTAATTTTATCATCAAGATGGTTGCGATTTTATAGTATTTTATGTAGAGGGTAGCTAATTCCCTTTAAATTAAGTGTATACCGCTTTTTTTTATTCGTAACAAAAAAAATTAATTACACGTTGTAAGACAAAACTAAAGTATTTGCTGTCAGCTTTGAACTCAAATGCAAGCTGATCTACAATAAAGATTTAGATTTAGACCAAATGGAACAAGTCCACAAAAAAGTAAGACAGTGTTTACTAAACTTTAAATTGGGTAGGCTGTATACAGAAAGAAGTATCATCATTTATGTAAAACTTAAATTGGCATAGGAAACTTAAAGATTTTTTTGCAATGCAATGCTAAGAACGTCTTATTTTCTGTCTTTATGAAAATAGTTTAATGTTATTCTATCTTAAAGGTTGTAAAGATAACATTTTTTACTAATTATTCTTTTGTTGACCCTAAGTAAAGTGACAAAAACTATAATCATAAATAGAATTTAAACAAGGCGGCCAAACACCTACTGCCAAAACATCACAACCCATCAACTAACCCGAGTTACTGATAAAATTAAAAAATGGTTTTTACACGAAATAAGTTATTAAAAAGATTTTTGATAAGGTCTAGCACTATGGACTACTCTCAAAACTTTATTATTTTAAGTTCAATTTTAGATTAGTAAAACCTATTGTTTTTTTTTTTTTTAAAGAAAGATACTGGCCTTAAAACTTTATTGCAAATCAATTTGTATCTGTATATAATGTTCTTCACTTTAAGGCATTACACTTAGCGACTTGAAACACACTTAAGACTTAGATTCGGTACTAAAGAGTAAAAATCAATCTTGAAAAGAACAAGACAATACTTTTCTCTAAAAAGTGTTGCGTTCTAATTTTTTTAAACCATAAAAGACCAGGGCGATATATTAGAAACTTGAATGGGGCGCCATAGTAGGTAGCGCCGTTTCTGTGATCAGGTGTTGGTTATTAAGAGATTGGCTCACGACGTTTTAGTGACAACTGTCATTCATTTTGCATTTAAATAAACAGCAAGAATGAAACAAATGATTTAAACGCAGAAAAGCTAAATTATATAATATAATAGCTTTTCTGTTGACCTTGCGTACTCAAACTTCTTGCTCCGAGACCATAATACTTGGTTTTTTAAAACTTACTTTACTTATGATATATTCCTATAAATGCAATTTATTTTTAATTTATTATTTCTCAAGACTTATAATCTGCAAATCTTCAATGTTGTTGTGGCATACTAAAAAAATTATAAAGTTTAAAAACTCTGGTTAGTTTACCGACCTGAAAATTATAATAACTACATCTTCACTTAATAAAAAATAAAATAAAACTAAATAAATTTTACCTTTAATGTTAGTTTTCATTGTGTGTAAGTAAAAACTACTGATATCACACTAGATTTTAAGATAAATTGAATCATCGACATTGTTGATTTTTAATTGTATATTACTACTTGCAGAGCATCCGTATGAAAACGTGTGCTTGTTGAAATGAACGGAGACAGTGCACCAAAGCTATAAATATTTGATTAAAATGCAGCAAAAAACCATAGTAATAATGCAATACAAACATAATATAATAAAGTTTATTAATGCTATAACTAATTAGTTTCATATGAAATTTTAATGAAATGATTTAGATAAGATCTATTTAAATATAGCGTTAAAAAATATAAAATTATGATAACTTGTTAAATGGTAGACTTCAAACACAAAGTATTTTGAAAAGACCTCAAGTTAGAGCAATCTCTACTACAACGTGTTAACACTGCTTTTCTTCTGTGTTATTGTACCTGGAATAGTTTAAATTATTAAAATTAAAACAATAATTAAACATAACATTTATATAATAATACTTTTGATTATTATAAATTAAAAAAATTATAAACAAGAAATGTATAATGTACATAAATATAAATCAAATAAAAATTTTGGGCAAAAATATTTTATTGTAAATTTATAATAATATATTTAAGCTTCAACATGGGTTATAGGTGGCCAATTTAAGACGGAATAAAACTATTTGTTATAAAAGTATTTTATATAGACTTTTTAAGAGGCAAACGTTTTTGGGGTTACACTACCCCCTTCATCAGAGCTAAAACAATAATTATGTATAGCGCTTACTAACTATGAGAGATAAATATAATAAATATTAAACAAATTATTTAAAAGTTTTTAAAAATAACCACACAATTGGAAAATTTCGTTTAGGATAAAGCATATTTTACAGATATATAAAAAACAAATTACAACGTTTACAATTTTTTTAATAATTTTTTGTATATTTTAAGAGTCGAACTACAGAATTATTATTAAATTAAAAAAGAATATTATTAAACAAATTTTCAGAACTTACCAAATGTAAAATAAGTGAGATGATTAATAGAAAACTTTGTAGAGACATTAATTATTATTATAGAAAATTGTTGTTACGGAAAAATTGAAAGAAAACGACATCGTCTCACGTTTAAAATCGACTGCGGTCTGCGAATGAAATTGTATAGACAGAACATTGTTAGTTGTTGTAAGAACGTACAAATTTAAAAAAAAAAAATTTGTCTCCTTGTGGATAGAATTTTTTAACTATATACTTGTTATATTAAAACACCTTACATATGAAAAGAATGTTTCATTTAATAAAATAAATATGAATTATATTATTTTCCCAATATCATTTTATTAATATATTGTATTATTCTAAAGATATTCAAACTGTAATTTGCCTCAAAATGTGTGTACTATTAATTAATTATTAATTATTACTAACATACAAAGACGTATAAAAACTAAGAATAGAAATATAACATTAAAAAAAAAGAACTAAATTACTAAATTAATTATATTATTATATATGACACTTAAATTAGTGCTGTCTAATTGAATATTACATGTATCATTTTTCTTTATATGAATCATTTCACTAATTAATCTTTTTTTTTATAATTACTTTTATTATCAAGTATTTTGGTATTTGAGAAATTAAAATTGTGTCTTTCATCGGATTGATGATAGGCTAACCCTGTGTTAGTCAAATTATTTCTACAATCTTGTTTATGTTGTTCGAGTCTCGTATCTAGTTTTTGGCTAGTTTGACCAATATATTTTTTATTACAATTATTACACGGAATACTATATACCACATATTTATTATCCATATACGGTGTCATATCTTTTAAATTAGAAAAAAAGCTACTTATCTACTTGCCTGCGTGATATTAGTACTTTCATCCTTAAGGACTCTTCTTAAGTTGTCTGAAAGACCATTAATGTATAAGATAGAATACCATATTTTTTTAAATTTTTAACTAAGGCTTGTTAGTCTTGGCCTTGACCGGTCTGATTGTATTTGCATTGTTATTATTGTTTAAAAATGAATTGCAAAATTTTTTTTACTACTGAGTTGGTTTTAACGAGTTTTGCACTATTTATAACAAATGCACCAGTATTTTAACAAGTACGTTATTTGATAAAAATAGTTTTGTCAAAATGACAAATCTTAAATAGCAGCTCATTTCATGAAAAGAATTTTGCTTTTTTCAACAATTTATGACAAGATTTTATTGTTTTTTTAAATATTATTATATATTATAGCAGGATTTTGCTATTTTTTACATTTTATGCGAAGAATTTTGCACTTTTCAACGCTTAATGGCAGGATGCTGGTGTTTTCTAACGTTTTATGACCGGAAGTTAGTATTTTTTATTTTATATAATAAGAATCAACCCTTAATAAATGGTTTTTGATGCTTTTCACGTTTTAAAAATAAAATCTTGCACTTGCACTGTTGCTTTCTAGCAATATTTTGCTATTTTTAACATTATGTAATTTTAGTGCTTTTGTGATATTTTTAACATTTTATGAAGAGAAATTTACACTTCTCAACAATTTTGCTAGATTTTAAAAATTATGTTTTTATTTTACTAGTGTTAAGCTGATTATTAATGTTTTGGTTAGACTTAATTACTTTATAGATCGATTTTAATTCTCTTGCGCCGTATTTTTTATTTTATTGTTAGAGTTTTAAGAGAATGGCCATATTTGCCAATTTTAAGCAAATGGCAAACATTTCAATTTTTTTATTTTATCAATGTATAGCAGATTATTATAGTTTTTGGTCAGATTTACCATTTATAGAATTATATTAAAGTTTTTGGCAAGATTTAATCACTTTTTAGCCAAATTTTAATTCTCATTTGTCAAATTTTATAATTTCTTGAGGTTATAGTTCTATTTTAGCAATTTTTATAAAAATTACTTTAATTTTTGATCAAATTTTAATAATTTATTTTTGAACTTTAATTTTCTTAAGCCAAGATTTGTCTTTAATATCTTAAATTATGTTTAAATTTTACGTTTTTGTACGGATTTTAATACTTTTCGAGCAAATTTAAATTTTTAAACGCTGGATTTTAAATGTTATTTTGAGAATATATCTAAATTTGATTAATTTTAGGCAAATTATCAAGTTTTTTTTAAATTACTTTGTAGCCGGATTTTAATTCTTTTAGGCCGCATTTTGTATTTAATTTATAACAAAACCTACAACTTACTTTTACTATCTCGAGATAACGAAGAAATAGTTACAATATTCAACATAAATTGAGTACATAATTTTCGATTAAAAAAAAAAAAACTGAGGTTAGAAGTTGAAAATCTCGCTTAGATTAAATAGAGATTTACAACATTTTATATAAACCCATCAAAATCTCTGCCAGTCCGCAATCGCGGAATCAACAAAGCATTTCTTTACTCTCATTTTATCTTAGAAAATCACTTATATTAAATTTACAATTTGGTAGTTGAATTTAACACTACAAAAAGCGGATTTTACTTTTATAAACCGAATTTACAGTTTTAAATGCCAAATTTATAATTTTAAAACTGAATCAACAGTTTGATAGTAGAATTAAAATACTTTTTGAAAACCGCATTTGTTCTTTTAAAAGCCGGATAGTTTAAAAACCGGATTTATATATATAACAGTGTATCAATACAGTTTAGTATGTTATTTACCGGATTTATAATTTAAAAGTTGAATTTACTGTTTAGCTCATACATTTAATACTTTTAAAGCAGGATTTACACTTTCAAATTATTATTAATTTGGCAATAAAAGCACGTTTGTTACTGGTTTTTTAATTTAAAAGTCTGATTTATAATTTTAAAGACCGGATTAATGATTTAAAAGCTAGATAAAGAATTTGGAAGTAAAGTTTAACACTTATTTGAAGTTTAACAATATTTTTTATTATTTTTTATTAATAAAAAATAATATTTAAATATGTTTGTTGAAACAATTAGAATTATTAAGACTCAACTAAAAAAAAAAATGATTTTTTTGTTATTTTAAATTAAAAAAAAATAAAGAGTAATCTAACTTCAAATAACGTATATGTTATTAAAAAAAAGTATGTCTGGTCAGCCTGAATTAACACATTCCTAAGGTTTATTTAAATACCAGTGCGTTTATAACTGCTCCTTACGCATGTAATGTGCCTTGCATTCAACTTCATGACATAACTGACCTGTGTAAGCTTAACAATTTTTTGCAGTTATTGTGCAAGGTCTCAAATGCGAGTGTACAAACAAAACATGCCCCCAACGACTGTTGCGTACAAGACTTCAATGTCAATTACGGTGGTAACATACAGCCCCAAAACCAGTGTATGAATAACAATCTTTTACAGCCTAGTACAGCCCCAACTCTGGCAGCGTACCTGGCATGTTACATTTGTCAAGTACCTTAATGCTAATGTACTTTGTTTTACACACCTCAAACACAATTTTTAGCATATGTGTGAATAACCTCAGACAGTTGTGAAGTACCTCTTGTTAATTTATGTTTCATTCCTCATAGATTTACTTAATCTATATGTAAATAACCCTTAAGTTTTCAGACAAGAAATAAATAACATCATATACAGTACATTAATTATTATAAGCAATGCTAACAAAAACAACTTCTAAGAATACATAATTTAAAAAAAAAGTATTATAATCAGTAGCAGATTATTGCATATGCAGATGATGCGACCGCTTTAAACTCCGCATGTTTAGTAAAAAAATAAATAAAAATAGTATTATAGTAATATTTTGTTATGATCTTAATGCTGTCGTAGTTTTTGACTTAATAATGATTAATTTTGATGCTTTTTAACAACATTTTTAAACTATTTTTGCTTTTTTTAATAGTTGGCAAAATTTATTAAAATGTTTTAAAAACGGATGTTGGTTTTTTTCAACAAAATATTAATATTTCATAACCATAAACATTTCATTAAAAAATAATAATTTTTTAACAAATTATGTTGAGTTAAGTTTTTTCTAACAATTATTATTAATTACTTTTTAAGGTCGTGTTTAAAAAAAATAATTATTTTCAATCTTAATTTACTACCTATTAGTGTATAGGTTTTTTAAAGTTATTCAGTGTTTTATCTCATAACATCCCAAACAAATCAATCCCGTCTATGTCTTACCATCTTACTTCTTTTAATAACTTAGCATCTAACAATGAGTTATGCGCCAATACGTCTGGTTAATTGGAATATTATCTAGATATAACAAAAAACCAAAACTGTTACACATGATGCATGAACTTAATAATTAATGCACTATTTTCACAACATAAGAGACAATGGTTTTGAAGGAGTATCCTTTTTTATTAGCCAAAATATATTTTTTAAATCTATTTCTACGTTAAATGTTTTACCATGTTTTCAATTTGTCTAGTTCTCTATGTCTAAGCTCACCATTTTGTCATGTTACTATCCCCCTAATTGTTTGTTGAATATAATTCTTTAGAAACAATCATTTTTGTTTTTATTATTTTTTTTATTATTGATTTAATGCCTACCATCTTCCCTGGAGTCATTATTACCATAACCGCAACGGATTAGAATTAGAAACTGCTATAGATTCTTTAGATTTCATTATTTTATTAGATGAGTTGCCAACAAACATTCAAATAAACGTTATTAATTTAATCAAACTTTGTCTAATATTGCCTTAAAATGTCATGCGGTAACACTGCAAAGCATTTATAAAAATATCCATTGTCTAATTATTATCAAAATTTACCTCAATTAGTCCGAGTTTGCTTTGCACACACAATCAAATTTATAAAAAAAATTGGGTTTTATAAAGAGAAATTATCTTTGCCAACCTTGAAAGCAATCCAATTTTACCTGGCTTGTAGATGCTGCAAAATATCATTTTTCACAAAACTCTATGGTGGAACAAAAAATGTTTTTAAGCGGTCAATAAAAAAAAACGCGTTTTTACTATATTCCGCTGTACAGGAAAACTAGCTTATCTTGACGCAGCTAAAAACTATAGCTCAAACAAAGAGCCTTCTGTTTTGCAAAAAAAATTGTTGCAGTTTTTTTAACAAAACTTCTCATTCGGTTTACGTATCGTTAGCAATAAAAACACTTTTAAAATTCCTCGACCCGTCACTCTTATCAAAAATGAGACTTGGGTTTCAAAATTGTCAAAACTAGTCTCTTCATACGTTCAACACTATTTTGTAGTCACTTTACTAAATGTTGCCAATTCTTTTTTGTATATTCTTACAGCACCTATACAAATAAACAAACTCAACCTTGTCCTGGATTGCGGAAAAAAATTAGCTATGGAAAATGACAACATCTCCTATTCTATTCTACGTCACCGCTCTACATTGTGATTTTATTGCTGCTCTGGCTTAAAACAAAATGTTTTACATTTCTAAACATAAAAAAACTTATAATCACGTGTGCATAGTCTACTTAAACTTTGTACCAGCTAATTTTAAACTAACTTCTTTGTTTATTAGTAATATCATTGAGCTAGCGTCTAAAAAACGGTTGAACTTGTCAAGAACATCTGCAGAAGAACGGCTTGTTCTCTTTAAACATCCTGTTTTTCAATTTGTACTTACATAAACTGGTATATTTCTATACTCGATCGGTAAAAATTATCATTTAAGCAGATGATTTTTGCATTTATTTATTTGGATATTTCCCAGACAATGTTATCCGAAACATTAATCTAATTCTAACACAAATTTTCAATTGTCTTGTAAACTAAAATTTAAATATTTTTTTTGATGGGTTGGTTACATAATGTTATACATAATAATGTCTGTCCTAGGCTTAACAATATATCTATTGTCCAAGTACCGTTCTATAAATTTCTTGGTTAACATTTTGAGATGTTTTGCAGGCACTTACTGGGGAAGAAACTTAAATAGTTTTTAAATGCAATATATTACGCCCATTAAGTACATAATCTTTGATTTGCAAAGCAAAAGAGCCAAGCTATGAAAGCGAACATGATAATAAACAAGCAGATTATGTGGCGGGATTGGGACATAAAAAGCGGAGTAATAATATCACTATCACTGACTTTGATGCCAGTTTTCTGCAAGATAGCTTAAATTCATGACAACAACAATTTAATAACATTAGCAAAAGCAAAGAAACTACTTTCTTCAATCAGATAAATCAAGTGGTAAACCAGAAGTCCTACTTTAAGAAATTTTTCTTCTACTCTAAAATAGATACATGTCTTCTAAATCAACTTAAATCTGGACATAAAAATTATTAAGAAAAATATCTACAGAAAATGTATAGTATGGTCAAAGATATGCCATTATTATCAGAATTTGATCTTTAAAAAATTTAAAGCTTGATTAGTTCCGTCAATTCAATAAGAAAAAAATATAAGATTTCAGACAAAAATTTTTTTTATTAAAATTATACATATACATTTTGAGTTTGAAATTGAGTGTTATTTAGTTTTATTATAAATATTTTTTTATTGTAATTCAAGTTTATTTTAGTTGCATTATTACACTTTTTATTGCTTAAAACTGTGTTTATGTTCTACTATATTAATATCAAACGTGTGCGTCATATAAGTTAACAATGTGTAGTGTGCAGAAAAATTAATTATTTTTGTATTTTGCTAGATGTAATTTTTCTCTAAATTTGTAAATAATATATAAGAAACAAAATTAAATGTTTTTTATCTAAAATTCAAAAAATCAGAACAAATTTGCAATCTAAAAGTTAATCATTTTTGTGATAAATTTAAACCTGATTTTTTCAATAATAAATATAATTGTAGAAATTATCAATCCAATTACAATAAATCCATAAGCAAATTGAAAATGTTTTGTTGATAAAGGCAAAACATTCATGTCATAATTTTTTAAAATAGGTATTCTCAACCATTTAGGTATTTTATGAAAATTCAATATTAATAACTCATTCTTTGGTTGGTTTTGCTGGTTGATTGGTTGGTAAATTCCCATTTCAAACATTCTGTAAAAGCTTCTTATCACTATTCTACTATATGGGCTCCCTTTTCGAATCTGTATACATCGATAAAACTGAGCAAAATTGATAATATGCAATTTTGGTTTTTCTTGTTTAAAATTGCAATAAAATGAACAAACATAGTTAACTAAATAAGTGAAATTTTGATAGTTAGCCAAATCTTTTAGAGTTTTAACTATTACTTCACAATCGCATTGAGAAATCTGTTTGTGTTTTCGTTGTATATATTTATCTATTAAAGTATCTCCTGAAAAATATAATTTAATTGTAGATCTGTCCCCATAGACAAATAAATCGGCATCCATAATATCTTGAAGACTGTTAATTTGTTTTTCTTGAAGATTTTTAAATAGAAACGAATAATATAATCCAGAGAATGCTGAAGTTATGATTATCGTAGTAAACACCCAAAATATAAATATTATTTTAATTGATTTAGTTTTAGGAGTTTTTACTGCTTGAAATATTAATATTGCAAATACAATAAAAATTGCATTAGATACACTTAATGGATCAGATTTAATTAATTTGCTTAAAATGAAGTAAGCAACAATTGTTAGTAATGATGTTATTCCTAATTCGCACCACACACTTTGATCAAATATAAACTCAACATATTTCCAAATTGGAATTTTATTTGCTTTTGGTACAAATAATAAATATCTAGTAGTAATTTCATAAATCAAAACTGCATCATACGATCTCAATAAACGTCCGTCTAATGCTACGGAAGGAAGAACTCCTATGTTATATCCCCCTTTTCTATTATCCAATGAATTAATCAAAAAATTGTATAGTTTTCCTGTTTCTCTGAGAGCAGTATCTAGATAATCGTTTAGATTTCTAAGACTGCAATTTTTAAAGTTGGTGATTAAATGTGTATTAAATAATGTGTAAACATTGTAGTTATTAACATTATTACATTTGGTTGCAAATACTTTACTAAAATTTTGCCCGCAATGGTCAGTAAAATTTTTCATTTTATATATATTTCCAGTTTTATCCAAAACAATAGTATTTAATACCAATTCATCGCCAAAATCATAAAAAATACTTTCAATATCTTCGTTTCCTAAGTAAATAATTAAGTAGTAAGCTGTAACATTTACAAAAGAATAGCAGAATTCATCATCCCAATGTTCTAGATATTGTTTAATTTTAATAATTTGATCCAATAATATAAATGCAAATTCGTGATCTTCTTCATAAAACACTTTTGGATTTCTGGTAAAATTTGATTCTATTCTTTGTTTTATATATATTATTTTTGATAGTTTATCAGTTAACCAACTACTATTAGATTCAATAAATAAAGATGTTCTAAGTTTGTTGAAATTTGTATAGATATTTAGGGCGCATTCAGCAATTCCGAATACATCTTCGTTCTAACAAGAAAAAAAATTAAACATTTAATTAAATTTACTTAAATAAATGTTCAACTAAACATATATAAAAAAAAATATATAATATATAAATTAATAATTTATTCAAACTTAATCTAAAGATCATATAAATAATAAACATTATGAAACTAAATTTTTACCAATCAAACAAACAACCGAGTTTTGTTTTGGATTTAAAGCAAAAAACAACAACAAAGCATTAAGGTTTTAGTAAAAAAATCAATAGAGTACAACAAATAAATGGTTCTTCTATTTGTGGTCTTCCATAAAGCATAATCAAAACATATCTTCAAAACTGTTTCAAACCGTTTTGGAGTATGCTTTTAAAAAACCATTAATACACAAAATGCGTTAACATAAATGGTCAAAAAATTAATTTTTTTTATTTTACGGACAACATAATTGTCATAGCTAACACTCTAAAAGAGCTTATACAGAAAAACTTTATAATTATTTCTTAAAAGTTGGTTTGGCAATAATATTTTTTAAAACAATAATATGGACAAATTTGATAACAACTAAACACTTTAATATCGGAAACGCAAACATAGATCTAGTCTACAAATACGTCGATTTTAGTCATAAAATCAAAATAACCACAACAAAAAAATCAACCTTGCTTGGACAACGTATGAAAAGCTCAGTTACATTTTTATAAGTAAAATCGTATTATCTAAAAAAATACCTTTACCTGTCCTTGTATATGTAAACTTTAACGCTTATTAAAAACTTGAAAAAAAAAACTTAAATAGAAATACCAATTCCTGGAGTATTCCTACAATACCACATTATTAATAAAGATTTACAGAAAAAAATAAAATGTTAAATGTGGTTTAACAAATAACAAAACTAAAATGAATATAGGATAGCTATATGATAGACCGAGAAAATATTAAAAACCTTAAAAAAACTGAATCAAAAAAACCCAAGACAAAAAAAGCTGAAGTCATAAACAAAATAAGCTGAGTGATGATAATGATGATAGTTTAAATTTAATAAAAAATGTAATTTATTTAAATTGCATTTTTACTTAGTCTGAAACACATACACTGTTGTTTTAGGATCCGCAGCCATCATCAGTGTGCTTAGCATGTCACAAGCTGTGCCGGATAAAAGCTATACTACAGCCTTCTTTACACGCACACACAGTTCAACATTTCTCCTAATTGGCTAAAAAACATTGCGTTATCTTCTCTTGCATATTTGTGTATTCAGCCAAAGCAAAAAGTCTTTTAAAGACAGAACTAAAACTGTTGCAAATACACGCTTCTTTCTGCATTGAAAAATTACCTCTTAGACTATTTTTGTACGCGACTAGACACGTACAAATCAGCAAAGTAAAAGGTAAAACTGCTAAAAAAAACCTTCACAATAAAAGAAAGTAAATCAGACATAAAAAAACACAAAAACAAAAACTTTTTGGTTAAAAAGAACTAACAAAAAAAGCAGAACAAAAACAACTCTCCTAAAACCTAAAAGAAAAAATAAATGCAGCTGTCTAAAATGCAGAAAAAATTAAACTATAAGAAAACTGATAGAAATAATTTTAAATGAAAAAAAAAGTATTCTAACACCCTTAAACACTGAGTGCTAAAAGCTAAACAAAATATCAAAAAATAGCAGTAGCATAGCAGTACTTCACAATTAAGGAAAACACAACCTAAGCAGAGACGGAAAAAATCATAACAATGCAAAAAATGTTTGAGCAAAAATAAGCTACAAACAGCTAAGCGCTAAACAACATGTACAAAACAAGCCAAAACCATAGTAAAAAAACCAAAAAGATGACGCCATTATAATAAGAATGGCAATATCAAAAAACCCGAAAGCAAAAACTATAATAAAACAAGGCGATTTAATTAAACTGGTGTTTGACAACAAAGAAAAAGTAGAAAATACACTATTTGTTTAGAAGTAAAAAAAGTTTCACCATCTGACGAGATTGTTAGAATTCGTCCAAAAGTTGTCAAAAACAAGAAGATTAGACAAAGTTAATTACGTCATTTACCATAAAACTAAAAATAAAAACAAATAAAAAGATTATAAAGAATATTTGCATTAACAACTTAAAAATTGGTATAGTCTAGAAGAAAAAGAAAAACACAAGATTTAGAGAAACAGGTATAGCACTAAAAGTTTACCAACACTTACGTTAAAACAACAACAAAAATAGTAAAAAGAGGGCGTTTCCCATCTATACTCTACACTAAACAGAAAAAGCAGTGGGCCCAATGTTATCTAAATAGACATAAAATAACCTTTGTACTCTAACATTTTTGGGAAACTAAACAAAGAAGTCGGTAAAGATTCAGCTTACAATAAATTGGCTAAGAGAACAAGAAAAAAAGAGGGACCACAATGTATCTGAGAGCAGATTAAAAAAAAAAGATAAAAATGGTGCAGGTTGCCAAAAAATCAAAAAAGGCAATCTTATCCAGTCAGAGCAACGTAATAAAGCTGGAAATTCAGAGTACGGTAGGTTCGCAAATAACACTTAAAAATGCACTTGTCAAAGTGAAAAAAACCATAAAATGTTCATATCAATCAATAAAAAAATACTAACCGTTGTCGGGTAGAATAATTAAAAGCATTGGTTCATAGAGCACGCACAGTATAGTTTAGATCAAAATTAAGATGTTGATTTTACATCTACAATAATTGCTGCGCATCTTCAAACACAACAAAAAGCAAGTTTAGAAAATTGTTCAATAAATTGTAAAGTAAGAAGTGAGAAAGCAATTGAAAACGAAGACTTAAACACAAAAGCGCTTCGGTTGTAGTCCACCATATGCGTATTGCAAAAGCAAAGCGGTTTTTAAAATAATAACAAGCTAAGACCTAAAAACATTCAATCAAAGCAGCTTCTTAGTTTTTAGATAAAGTTTTAACAGCAGTTTAATATACATAGCACAATGCAAAAAAGTGGCGGACTGGATAGTAGCAAAAATAAAATACTTAACAACCACTAGTACTTTCGTCAACAGGAATTTTACTCACCGACAAAATCAGTCTAAAAAATGACTAAGTTAGAATACTGATACTGATGAAGACTGTGCTAGTATTATAGGTACTATGCAAATAACATGCAAAGCTGCAAAACCAAGAAAATACAATTAAATGCGTTGCCTTATGTACTAATGACGCAAAAATAATTTTGACCTCAAAAAGAAATATTACAAAACTTGCTAGATCACAACGACAACCCGGAGAAAAAAGACGGCTGTCGTAGTAGTCAAAGCTAAAGCAAAGACAGACGCTTTAAAAAAAAAAATCAAATCCAAATCTGTGTCAAGCAAGAAAATAAGCTGAAAGCTATGTTGCATAGTAGAAGAAGATTCACAAGACCTACATTTGCAAAATAAATAAACTCTAGATCAGCAGGTACAAAAACACGTTTTAAGCGTAGTTAAAAAGACAGTGAATGATATATAAAGCAAGCACGTATCAATTAACAAACATTTAAAAAACCTAGAAGTTATAAATTAGCACATTTGACAATTACCTCGGCAGTCATAGCGGCAGCGGTGTTCCAACTAATTTTAAACGTAAAAAATCCAGACAACAAATCGGCAGCTGTTTGTTAGCGTGGATAGTTCGAGGCTACTCTACATCGCGCCAACGTAAGCAGCAAAAAATATTAAACAAATAAACACAGTAGTAGATTGAAGAGAGTGCTGCGTGGGTCAGTTATTAAAGTGATGCATTTATATTAAACAGTCTGAATGCTTAGTTTTGAAATGTGTTATTTATACCGCTTTACCGACTGGCGTTATTTTATCACTTTTTAGGATACCACGTTTGTTTGTCGTTATGTGACAAATGCAAGTTTTAAAATGTGACGTTTCTATGCGTTATGTTTACCGCCAGCGGTATCCGTGTCGGTATCTAATAGTGCCACTTGGCGTTCATACATCATTCCATTGTAACAGTAACCAATCACATTGCGTCGCAAATGTACTTAAACGCGGGAATTTTAAATTTACTATTACATTAAAAATTAATATATAATAACAATTTATACAAAGAAATTAAAAATTAATGTATAAAATAAATGTTATATTTATAAAATATTAGAGATAAAATATATGATAGATATATTACAGTTTCTGTGGCATGTGTTATGTTTCTCTAAGATTGGTAAGATTAAAGATTGCCTTAGCTATCAATAATTAAATGTTGAAATTTAAGGTAGTTGAATTTCCAATGTTAATTAATTATATTAATTATTTATTTGGGGTTGTAGAATACAATTTTATTTTATTATAGCATTTAAAATGTCTAAAAGATCAAAGAAAATCAGTAAAGAGCAACAGAATATTATTATTCAATTTATAGAAGAAAACCCACAACTTTTACAAAAATACATAGCAACCTTCACTTTTGAAGAAAGTAGGAAGCTGTGGGGGCAGTTGAAAAAAAATGTGGAGGCGTGTGGAGATAGAGCTCATGGGAACAGCATAGAGGAGTGGAAAAAGGTAAGTCATATACGATGGTCATTTACGGTTTATATTTCCCACGTCTTTAAATTTTAGACATGGCAAGACATAAAGCGGATGGCAAAGGAGAAAGCTAGTATGGTACTAAGAGAGATAATTAAGACAGATGGTGGTGAAGCCAATATTACTTTCAATAAACTAAGCCCATTAAATCAGAGAATTTGCTCCATAATCGGTGCAACAGCAATAGTAGGACATTCTACGTGCCAGAAATTTGGATTTAGTGAAGTAGTGATTATGGATGTACGTTTTATAATTATTATCATACATTAAGTTTAATAGAAAAAAATTTTTTTAGACAAATGACAATGAAGCTGAAATTGAAGAAATACCCATAAACACAATTGAACCAAATATTGCAGGTATTTTATAATTTTTAAATAAAAGATTATACAAAGTTAGTCATATTTTAATACAATAAATAATTTTGTTTTTTAATTTTAGTTTTAGTTCAATCAGAAACAACTCAACAAGTATCTGAAATAAAAACAAAGAAAGGTATGTATGCATGTGATTGTTTTTTAATTGATTTAATCTATTTAATTTTTAGTAAATAGAAAGAAAATAGTACGAAAGAGGTCCCTCGTAGAAATTCAAGAAGAAGCCAACCAATACTTAAAACGACAAGCAAATGCGATAGAAGAAGCTAACAAAATTAATTTTAAAAAATCAGCCTGTTTAAGGAGGAGTTGAAAATATGAAAACAAAAACTGTTTTGGCAAAAAAAATTTGTTAAAACTGTAAAAAATTTAGCTACAGTTTTCAATAATAAATAACATTAATAATTATTAATAATCCAAAGTTGCCTTTGTGTTCGAGTTCTTCTTCAAAATGTATGTTATTTTCTACGCATATATTATGTAAAACCGCACAAGCATTGATGATTTTTGTAGCTTTTGGAGGAGCATAATGTAAAATTCGGTGTATTAACAGGCAATGCCACTTTGATTTTAATAAACCAGTTCAACACATGCTCCTGTTCGTTTTTGGTTGATGTTGTAACGCATTTGTGGTGTTCCATCTACAGCATTTCCATAAGGTGTCATTAGCTCCAATGGATAACCGCTATCTTCTAAATGAAGCAATTAGTTACTCATATTAATAATTTAAAATGTATAATTTCAACCTAATAACCATATGTTATTCCATTGACAATCATTGTACATAGTTTGAATATTATTTCTCGCTTGTGAATTTCTCCATATAAATGAATCATGCGTTGAGTCAGGGTAAAGTGCGTTGATATTTAAAATTTTGCGAAAAGTATATCTACAATTTTGTTAACAATACAATATAACCTAAAACAATTCTTACTCGATGTTCACAAGTCAAACTTGATTTTCTAGAGCCTGGAGGGATATAATTCCTTAAATTGTTAATTAAATTATTAACACACTGTTTATTTAAACTAAATAGTTTAATAAAAAATATATCATTATAATCAAAAGGATTATTTTGATCTCTAAAATTTTTATTTCTATTTAATTGGCGCGCTTCACGTTGTTCTATCAACAAAATTAAATTAAAATTATGTAAATGAGCCATTATATTTAATTAAATGAACCAATGTGTCAAAAGTAGGACAATAACACTAGCAATTCAATAGTGTTATTTTACGGCGGTATAATACCAATGCGTTATTATTAGCACGTCTATTTTGACGTAACACATTTCAAAACTAAGGATTTTTACGAATGCGGTATTTTAACACGTGACGTCACAAACGTGATAAGTTACCGCATGCGTTATAATATAACCTATTTCAAAAGTACCAATTTTTAAAAACGTGTTAAAATGACACGTGACGTCACGAAAGTGATAAAATACCGCATGCGTTATGACTTAACACATTTCAAAACTAAGCCTCCTGCACGGTTACGGTTGATAGTACTACCAGGTGATTTAAGTGTCAAAAAATGCAAAAAAATTTACGGCGTAAAAACTTCTTAGGACGGCGGCAAATACATCCAAAAAAGTGTCAACAATAAGGAAGTTGTAGGAAAGATGTTTTGCGGCGGATTTGTACGCGACATGGTTTTTTTGTTGATTAATTTATTTTAAATCATAATTTAATTTGTATGTAAAAGCTCAAAAATTAATTCAATAAACTCACCATTGTTGGGAAATTCCATCCATATACAAGCCAGCAGTTAATAATAGTAACAATTAATATTAGTACTTTCATTGTGGTTACATTTATTCCATGTACGTTGTCGACGGTTTAGTCCAGAATGGAAACTAGTGTGAATAAATATGAAAATAAAAAAGTTTTATAACGTATTGATTTTCAAATTAATATTAATAATAAATTAGTATAACATATTATGCTTAGTTAGTAAGGTCAACTATTAATATGTTTATTTAACAATCAATTACGTATTTGTTTTACGTTTTATACAGTTTCTATCTCCAACAAACACGCTTGAAATCTTAAAGAGCATTTTCTAAGAACGCTTAATAAATGAAGCAAACAATTTTTTTGGTTTGTATATATACGTCTTCTTTTCTTGATATAATTTTAGTGTAAAAAGTTGATTAAATTAATTAATAAAGTCCTTAAATAGTGACATAGCTTTTGTATGCCCATCATTTGAAAATACAAAAAAATTATATTTTTTAATAAAATTTTTATTAAATTTTCGAAATTAATCTCAAACATTATAATCTCACGCACAAAAAAAACCTGCTGTCTTTTAAAGTTGCAACTTTAGAAGACAGCAGGTTAGGTTAGAACTAAAAGAATAAATTGTAGAAATTTTTCTCAAAAATTTCTAATAAAGTCTAATTTATAAAACAAAACAAATATTGGGCCAATATTTGCCAAGAAACTGCAGCTGCGGTTGTGGATTGGTGGCTTGAGACAAAAACCCAGTCAATGGCAACATTTTGTAGTGTTGTTCTACGCTTAACAATTGTATGAGTTTTACTGACTAGGAATTATAAAAATCAAAAATTTATAAAAAAATCAAACAAAACGGCGCAACCTGATTGGCCAATGTTGCTCTTCTTACTGGCTAAAATTTTTTGCCTAACTTTCGAGGATGAGTTTTTAATTCTAATTTGCTACGTTGATTGTGTTTAGGTGACGTCAACTTGATTTTAGCAGTATTGTAGGAAGGAATGTGAAAACTAGTTATTGTCTGAGTTTTGGAGGCGGTCTCAAGGGTTCTTTGAGCTGGTTGGGGGCACTAACCAAAGAATTTAAGATCTCAGCACTGTAATACACGTAACATTGAGAATATTGCAGTTCAAACCGCAGCTATCACCGACCTAAGCTCAGATTACAACCTAATAATTTTAGATCTCTATAAAAAGTGTAAAAAAAGATCAAACGGTCTACAAGACTGACTGGTTCTGTTTTTAGAAAAAAATACAAATCACTACCATGTCATTCAAACGGTCAAAAAAGTTGATTTTATTTGCTTTATCTTGCTAGCAACAACAAAAATTACCAAATTAAAAAAAAAATGAAAAAAATTAAATGGGTTTCAATAAAAAGACTGGAAAGCTCATCAAACATCGAATGACTCAACGGACTAAACCGAGCTAAACAGGTACAATAGTGAAGTAAAGACGGCAATCAGGGAGTACAAAAATTAGTGTTAAAAATCCGCCATTAATTCCTTTAACAAATATTATATTCTAAATCTTTAATTGGTTTTGCTATCTAGAGTAGGAGGGTAATCACACATCTCAAACTCAAATTGGCTTTAGGTCTGGATTGAATTCCAAACAAAATTGTTATGTTCCTTACAAACCTTACAAATGCAATAATAATGTTTTATCATTTGCATTATTGACATACGCATGTATACCAATTTTTTGATAACCAATATTTGGGTGAGCGAACACTATGTGAAGAAGACCTAAGCCTGAAATTAAAAACTAAACTAACAAAACAGCCATTTATTAATCTTTTTTCTACTTTTTTAATCCGTTTTTTTGTATCATTATTTGTAATTTATAATCTGTTTTTTTTTTAAATAAAATTTTAATGTAATTTTCTACCTCTCTCTATACTTTATGTTTTACTGTTTTTTTTTTATGCTTTATAAATATTTGTTTATATTTATTGTTGGCGATAAAAGTGTGTTTAAATTATTTATTATCAAAATTTAAAGACTAAACCAATTTTAAAACAATGTTTTATTATCTTTAATTTGGTTTGATCAAAAATAAAATTTTAATTTTTTTTTTTATCATTACGCTACTAAACTAATTAAAACAAATAGTTATTATTTGCTTAACTAAAGATAATGCTTGTAGTAACCAATAAAATATCAATAAAGCAAAACATTTTATATTTGTGTTAAATACATTGTAGTCTTCTCTATACTGACAGCAATAAATGTGAAACTAATTCTATTTAATTATGTCATAAATAATGTACTTTTCATTTATATTAAGATCTTTTGTTATTGATTGAGTTTTTTATATTACCTTTACCTTTTTTTTTTATTTAATCAATTTTATTAAAAATTGCTTTGAAAACGCGTTTACAGCTCAAATGCCTCGCATTAAATCTTTGTAATTTAATAAAAATCAATAGTAAAACTAATTAATTAAGCTTTAAACTTGCTTAAAAATGTTTAAAAAATACTTTTTTTTGCTCAGAAATACATTAATAACAAAATTACATTTTTAAAACCGCATTTTAATTACTGAGATTAAAAGAAATCAATAAAATTGTAAATAATTCTTCAAAAAAAATTGTTAAATGCCCAAAAATTACTAAACAAAAATAGTCAAAAAAGATTTTACTATTTACAAAATTATAAACTAATTTGTAATAACAGTGATAAAGATTAAATTGTGTTTTTTATTTTTGTTTACGTTTTTAATTTAAA
Source organism: Tachinus rufipes (assembly GCA_963932245.1). Classification (NCBI taxonomy): domain Eukaryota; kingdom Metazoa; phylum Arthropoda; class Insecta; order Coleoptera; family Staphylinidae; genus Tachinus; species Tachinus rufipes. Next base: position 15,138,649 of record OZ010748.1, on the reverse strand, counting down.
TTTTTATTCATTTGTGATTTTTAAATTTCTATTTATTAAAAGCAAATCATAAAACAAAGTTTCATTATCTATAATTTGGTTTATTCAAAATCTTTTTTAATTTTAAACTTATCATTGAGCTTCTAAAATAATTAATGCAATACTTACTATTTGTTCAAACAATCATAAAGCTTGTAGTAACCAAACAATTATCAATAAAGCAGAATATGACTTATTCGTGTTAACCAACTCGTAGCTTTCACCTTACTGACAATAGCAATAAAAGTAAAACTCATTCTGCTTAATTTCATTATAAATAAATAAATTATCGTTTATATTAAGTACTTTTGTTATTGATTGAGTTTTTTATATTATTTTCACCTTTTATTTTTATTGCTATTGAATGAGGGTAATTTACCTTCTTTAAAGTATGTATAATTTTTATTTTATTAAATTCAATTAAACTGTGGTTACTGGTTTTGATGAAGTAAAAGCTTCATGATTAGGCTAAAAGAAATGATCAAAAAGTTACGAAAATTGAATTAAATAAATTAATTGTAAAATATACATATACAACTAAATAACATAAATTTTTTTATAGAATTTCATTAATTTTTCTGTACGTTTGGTACATTTATTTATCACATTGCTTTTGATGGCACTTAACGGAAATATAGCTTCTGATTAGAGACCCAAATTGTGGCATTTTTGCTTACAAGAAATATTAAAAGCACTGCAAATATTTGTTTAAATATGAACAAATTACATAAATTAAAACCATTTAACAATTTTTTTTTACGTTTTTTTGTCTTTTTGGAGTTTTACCTTATTTCTAAATTAAATGCAAAGTATGTTATGCTAGCAATTTATTGCAAATATTACATATTGTTTGCGTTTTGTTGTTAAATTTAATTAATTTGAATCATAATTTCCTATTTCTAAGCAATTTTTAATCTATTTTCAGCAATAAATTTGTTTTCTAAAAGATTTATGACTGATTTCTTACAGGCAATGTGTTATTTGAGCATTTTTTGCAAATTTACGTTTTGTTGTGAATTTTTATTAAATAAATAATTTTTTCTACACATTTTTTGATTAAATTTAACCAATAAATGATTTTTTTTTTAATTTATGATAAATTTTATACAGGAAATGTACTTTTAAGCTATTCATTGCCAATATAGTGCACAATTAAAGTTTTTTTACCAATATTTAAATATTTTTAAAAGATATATGATGATCTGATGATGGATTTATACATTGTTTACGTTTTATAGCCAATTTACATTTATTTCAAACAATAATTACATTTCGTTTTTAACGTATTTTAAGCAATGAATAGATTTTTTATAAGAAATCTGTTTTTAATTTTTTGCATTACACATTATTTACGTTTTGTAGACAATTTTTAGTTAAATTAAAATATCAATTGTTTTTTTTTAAGGAATGTTTGATGTTTAAAATACAATAAATGGAATTTCCAAAAAGTTCTTAATAAATTTTATTCAAGAAATATGTTTTGCCATCGATTTTTTACAAATATATTGCGCGATTTTTGTTGTGTAGCAGTTTTTAATTAATTTTAAGCAAATATTAAATTTTTTAAACAATTTTTAAATAATTTTAAGCAATAAATACGTTTTCTAGAAGATTTATAATAAGTTTCTTACAGAAAAAGTGTTTTCCAAACATATTTGCGATTTGTTGCCAAATTGTTAACAATAATTGCATTTTTTGATATATTTTAAGCAATTAATGTTTATTTAGAAGTATCATTACGGATTTTGTGTAGGAAATGAGTTTTATTTTTTTGTAAATATCCCGCATTTGTTTGGTTATTTTATAATTAATTTTGAACAATAATTTCGTTTTCTTATTTTATTATTTCAAGAAATAAATGCATTTTTTCAAGATTTAAGATAGTATTTTAATTAAAAGTGTCAGTTTTAAATTTAGTTATAAATGTATTTTTGAGTAATTTTTGATTAATTTTATGAATTAAATACGTTTTCTAAAAGATTAATAAAAAAATTCATTTAAGAAATATGTTTTCCAGCAACTCTCAAGCTTAATTTGTCTTTCATAGCTAATTTTTAAATAATTTTAAATTGATTTTGCGTTTTTTTTTTTTAATTTATCTATTTATTGAGCTTTTAACGGTTATTTTACATCGACACAGTAAGTCTACAATTTCTTTAAAGAGGTTTGATGGGACCAACTCAATTACGGCCTTAAAATCATGACAATAACAAGCAAAACAGCAAATAAACTACTAACTATTCAACAAAAAAAACTAAAGTTTTTATTAATTATCTCAAAATACTGCAAAATGACTTAGTCCCTTTTAATAATAAGCGATTCAAATGTATTTTATGCAATAAATGCATTTGTATTAAATTTATAACGAATTTCTTACAAAAAATATGTTTTCTAAACAATTTTTTGCAAATTTTGCTGATTGTTTGCATTTTTTAGTCGATTTTAGATTAGTTTTAAAAGATATTTACGTTTTTTAAGCAATTTTTGATGTATTTTAAACAATAAATGCTATTTCTAAAAAAAAATTGGCAAATTTCTTATAGGAAATGTAGCTTCCAATCGATTGTTTTGCAAATATCACGCATAATTTGTGTGTTAATAATTTGAAACAAAACTTGCTTTTTCTAACCGTTTTTTTGATTATTTCTGTGCAACAAATGCGTTTTTTAGAAAATTTGTGGTATACTTTTTAAAGAATAAGTGTTTTTAAGCTATTTTTTGCTAATATTACGCACCATCATTGCAAAAGCTATTCTAGATTTACTAAGCTTTGCTTTTTTATATTGTAGAAGTAATCAATACCTGGCATTTGACAGCTAAAAGATTTGACAGACCCAAAATGAAACAAACCAAAGTGAGCTAAACCGGTTTAATAGTAAGGTAAAGAAAGCAATCAGGAAGCACAGCGCAGGAAGTCTACTTTCAAGTGTTTTAATGAAGATAGTAATTTTATCATCAAGATGGTTGCAATTTTATAGTATTTTATGTAGAGGGTAGCTAATTCCCTTTAAATTAAGTGTATACTGCTTTTTTTTATTCGTAAAAAAAAAAAATTAATTACACGTTGTAAGACAAAACTAAAGTATTTGCTGTCAGCTTTGAACTCAAATGCAAGCTGATCTACAATAAAGATTTAGATTTAGACCAAATGGAACAAGTCCACAAAAAAGTAAGACAGTGTTTACTAAACTTTAAATTGGGTAGGCTGTATACAGAAAGAAGTATAATCATTTATGTAAAACTTAAATTGGCAAAGGAAACTTAAAGATTTTTTTGCAATGCAATGCTAAGAACGTCTTATTTTCTGTTTTTATGAAAATAGTTTAATGTTATTCTATCTTAAAGGTTGCAAAGATAACATTTTTTTACTAATTAATCTTTTGTTGACTCTAAGTAAAGTGGCAAAAACTATAATCATAAATAGAATTTAAACAAGGCGGCCAAATACCTACTGCCAAAACATCACAACCCATCAACTAACCAAAGTTACTGATAAAAATAAAATTGGTTTTTGCACGAAAAAAGTTATTAAAAAAACTTTTGACAGGGTTTAGCACTATGGACTACTCTCAAAACTTTATTATTTTAAGTTCAATTTTAGATTAGTAAAACCTATTGTTTTTTTTTTTCAAATGAAAGATACTGGCCGTAAAACTTTATTGCTTATCAATTTGTATCTGTATATAATGTTCTTCACTTTAAGGCATTACACTTAGCGGATTGAAACACACTTAAGACTTAGATTCGGTACTAAAGAGTAAAAATCAATCTTGATATGAACAAGACTATACTTTTCTCTAAAAATTGTTGCTTTCTAATTTTTTTAAACCATAAAAGACCAGGGCGATATATTAGAAACTTGAATAGGGCGCCATAGTAGGTAGCGCCGTTTCTGTGGTCAGGTGTTGGTTATTAAGAGATTGGCTCAAGACGTTTTAGTAAAAACTGTCATTCATTTTGCATTTAAAAAAACGGCAAGAATGTAACAAATGATTTAAACGCAGAAAAGCTAAATTATATAATATAATAGCTTTTCTGTTGACCTTGCGTACTCAAACTTCTTGCTCCGAGACCATAATACTTGGTTTTTTAAAAACTTACTTTACTTATGATATATTTCTATAAATGCAATTTATTTTTAATCTATTATTTCTCAAGACTTATAATCTGCAAATCCTTAATGTTGTTGTAGCATACTAAAAAAATTATGAAGTTTTAAAACTCTGATTAGTTTACCGACCTGAAAATTATAATAACTACAGCTACACTTAATAAAAAATAAAATAAAACTAAATATATTTTACCTTTAATGTTAGTTTTCATTGTGTGTAAGTGAAAACTACTGATATCACACTAGATATTAAGATAAATTGAATCCTTATCATTGTTGATTTTTAATTGTATATTACTACTTGCAGAGCATCTGTATGAGAACGTGTGCTTGTTGAAATGAAAGAAAACAGTGCACCAAAGCTATAAATATTTGATTAAAATGCAGCAAAAAACCATAGTAATAATGCAATACAAACATAATATAATAAAGCTTATTAATGCTATAACTAATTAGTTTCATATGAAATTTTAATGAAATGATTTAGATAAGATCTATTTAAATATAGCGTTAAAAAATATAAAATTATGATAACCTGTACCATTTTAGGTAGACTTCAAACACAAAGTATTTTGAAAAGACCTCAAGTTAGAGCAATCTCTACTACAACGTGTTAACACTGCTTTTCTCCTGTGTTATTGTACCTGGAATAGTTTAAATTATAAAAATTAAAACAATAATTAAACATAACATTTATATAATAAAACTATTGATTATTATAAATTAAAAAAATTATAAACAAAAAATGTATAATGTACATAAATATAAATCAAATAAAAATTTTGGGCAAAAATATTTTATTGTAAATTTATAATAATATATTTAAGCTTCAACATGGGTTATAGGTGGCCAATTTAAGACGGAATAAAACTATTTGTTATAAAAGTATTTTATAGACTTTTTAAGAGGCAAACGTTTTTGGGGTTACACTACCTCCTTAACCAGTGCTAAAACAATAATTATGTATAGCGCTTACTAACTATGAGAGATAAATATTATAAATATTAAACAAATTATTTACAAGTTTTTAAAAATAACCACTCAATTGGAAAAATTCATTTAAGATAAAGCATATTTTACAGATATATAAAAAACAAATTACAACGTTTACAATTTTTTTAATAATTTTTTGTATATTTTAAGAGTCAGAATGATTAATAAATTAAAAAAGAATATTATTAAACAAATTTTCAGGACTTACCAAATGTAAAATAAGTGAGATGATTAATAGAAAACTTTGTAGAGACATTAATTATAATTATAGAAAATTGTTGTTGAGGAAAAATTGAAAGAAAACATCTCACGTTTAAAATCGACTGCGGTTTGCGAATGAAATTGTATAGACAGAACATTGTTAGTTGTAAGAACGTTCAAAATTTTTCAAAAAAAATTTGTCTTCTTGTGGATAAAATTTTTAAAATATATACTTGTTATATTAAAACACCTTACATATGAAAAGAATGTTTTATTTAATAAAATAAATATGAATTATATTATTTTCCCAATATCATTTTATTAATATATTGTATTATTCTAAAGATACTCAAACTGTAATTTGCCTCAAAATGTGTGTACTATTAATTAATTATTAACTATTACTAACATTCAAAGACGTATAAAAACTAAGAATAGAAATATAACATTAAAAAAAAAGAACTAAACTACTAAATTAATTCAATCATCAAGATGGTTGCGACGGTTACTATGTGGTACTTCATATTTAATAAGTAAATAAAACAACTACTATGTTTTTACCACTAATTTATTATTGTAAAATTATATATAAGGCATATACAATTTTACAAAATACATTTCACGACTTAAGTTTCAACGTTTTACGGTCATTATCAAGTGAGGAACAAATGAATGAAACAATACATATATATATACAGAGCAATTGGTGAATTGGCAGGAGAATACAAGGAATTTTACAGGATATTAAAAAGTGGTGGATTATACTGAATTAGATCGGTTTGCTCGTTCAAAAGGTTAACGAGCGGATTATGGGAATGTTTATAAATTTCGGCGGCTTCTAAAAGATTAAGCTTAGTACCTTTTGTACAGGTATGTAAAATTTTTAACTGATTAATGTTGGGGAATGAATGATTACAATCGAAAAAATGGTTTGAAAATGAACTTGAATTTTTATTTAAACGAAAAGCGCGATAATGTTCAGCGTATCTTTTTTCAAAACTACGGCCCGTTTGACCTATGTATAGGCTATTACATTCAGGACATGACATTTTATATACACCTGACTTTTTTAAGGGGTCAACTTTATCTTTAGCATTAAAAAGGATGTTTGATAATTTACAACTTGGTCTAAACGCGATTAGTTGATTTTGTTTGCGAAGAATGTAAGCGATTTTGTCTGTGGTTTTACCAAAATAAGTTAAAGTTGAAAATGAATTTTTATTTATATTTGAAGATTTTGGATAAATTTGAATCATTGTATTTTGATAACGTTTTTTGTTTATTAAATTTTGAATAAGATTTATTGGAAAACCATTCATTATTCCAATTGATAAAATAGTGTTTAATTCTATGGTAAGGTTATTAAATGATAATGGTATTGAAAAAGCTCTATGTACCATAGAATGAAACGCAGCTAATTTGTGTGATATTGGATGATTTGAATTGAATGGAATAGTAGAATTTGTGTTTGTTGATTTTCTATATATATTAAATTCTATTTTGTTATTTTTATGAATTAATGTGAGATCTAAAAAGTTAATTTGATTGTGTTCTTCAGTTTCTAAAGTGAATTTGATTTTTGGGTGTATGCTGTTAATAATATTTAAAAATTGATTAAGTTGACGTGCCGTACCATTAAAACAGGCAATTATGTCGTCCACATATCTATACCAAAATGAAATGTGTTTTTTAGTAAATTCTTTTTCAAAAATGTGTTTTTCAATTTGTGACATAAATATGTCTGCTAACAGGGGGCTTAATGGAGAACCCATTGCTAAACCAGTATCTTGTTTGTAGAATTTATTATTAAATTGAAAATAATTTTGTTTCAAGCAAGTTTCAAAAGCATTAAAAATTTCTGATTTTATAATTATGTTTAAATTGTTTTTATCTAAAATATTTTGAATAATTTCAAGGCAATCATTTGTAGGTATATTAGAGAACATACTAGTGACGTCAAAAGATACAAGTTTTGAGTTTTTTGGAGTAGTTATTAATTTTAAGTGTTGAGATAAAATTAGAGAATTCTTTACTGAGTATTTTGAGCTAAAATTTGAGTATTTTTTAAAGATAGTATTTAATTTGATTGCTAACGTACGTGACGGACTATTTATATAAGAGACTACTGGTCTAATAGGGTGATCCGGTTTATGGGTTTTAATCAAACCGTAAAGTTTGGGAGCTAACGGATTCATATTACATATTTGAAATTTTTCAAAGTTGTTTACAATAATTTTAGTATTTTCCAATAAATCTTTAATTTGAGATTGATACATATTTGTAGGGCCTTTCTTTAAGAGAGTAAGGTTTTCAGTTTGAATAAATGTATTAACTTTGTTAATATAATCATTTTGATTTAAAACAACAACTGAATTTGATTTATCTGCTTTTGTTATTATTAATTGATTAAGTAAAGTTTTTGATTTAATTGATTTGATAACTGATAAATCTGATGGTGGTTTTTGAGATAGGCTATTTATTACGTTTGAAATATGAGCTCTTGGAATAAGGGGGTCATTTACTTTTTTAAGTGCAATTTCTGATTCTATTACAGTTGTTGTTTTTACTATTTTATTGTTAATGTAAGGACTGTAATTTGGATTATTAGATAAAAAGGCTTCTTCCGGATCATTAAAACTGGTATTTGATAAATTTATAAATTTTGGAGTAGAATTTAATTGTGCAGTATTTACTTCGTTTGTTGTTTTTGTTTGATTAACTTTAAGAGTTTCTAATTTTTTCTTTTGAATTAAATATTTTTTGTTAATTACTTTGCTTACATTTTCGCGAACAAAATCATCTAATATATCAAATTCAATGGGGTGTAGTTTAAAGGTCAGTTCCGAATGTAATACCTTAAGATGATGTTGGATGGCGTCTCTTCTCTGATGAAGGTATTTGATTTCCGCCCGTAGTTTTGAAAAAAGATACGCTGAACATTATCGCGCTTTTCGTTTAAATAAAAATTCAAGTTCATTTTCAAACCATTTTTTCGATTGTAATCATTCATTCCCCAACATTAATCAGTTAAAAATTTTACATACCTGTACAAAAGGTACTAAGCTTAATCTTTTAGAAGCCGCCGAAATTTATAAACATTCCCATAATCCGCTCGTTAACCTTTTGAACGAGCAAACCGATCTAATTCAGTATAATCCACCACTTTTTAATATCCTGTAAAATTCCTTGTATTCTCCTGCCAATTCACCAATTGCTCTGTATATATATATGTATTGTTTCATTCATTTGTTCCTCACTTGATAATGACCGTAAAACGTTGAAACTTAAGTCGTGAAATGTATTTTGTAAAATTGTATATGCCTTATATATAATTTTACAATAATAAATTAGTGGTAAAAACATAGTAGTTGTTTTATTTACTTATTAAACTAAATTAATTATATTATTATATATGACACTTAAATTAGTGCTGTCTAATTGAATATTACATTTATCAATTCTCTTTATAAGAATCATTTCACTAATTAATTTTTTTTTTATATTTACTTCCAATATCAAGTATTTTGGTATTTAAGAAATGTTGGCGCCGCCAAATTGTATTATTATTTAATACGTTTTATTATATCTAATTATTTTATATTTATGGTTATTGTGACATCCGTTTGTAATTATTTGTTTTGTTTGTACAGATGTATTTATTTTTAAGCCTTTATACCTGATTAACCCTTAAATTCCTAGAAATATGAATTTTATTACACGTTGTTAAAAACTAATCATTGCACCCATTTTTTCCCCCTGTACACTTTTACCCATTAATAAATTGTATATATATATATATATTGTATTTTATGTAAAATAGTTATTATTGAACTTGCAATCAAGCAGCAATAAATACATAGAGTAAGAAGACAGCGTTTATTATAAAAACCTACTTAGACCGCGTAAGGACGTAAATTCAATTATTTCCACGTGGCTGAAACAATGGTCCTTCGAACCGGATTTTTATAATAAAGAAAAACCGTCTTTATAAAGTTTGCACCAGGTCATTCGCAGCACCTCAACTTCATCATTTGTCGAAACAACACAAATATATTTACAAACAAGTAAGTGCTTTCCTTTGTGTTCCCATTTCCTCGTTTCTCGTGTTAGTAAAGCTTCGATCTTAAAACAATGCCTCGTTTAACAGAACCGCAACTAATTGAAAAACGAAACGCGTTTTTAATGCAGCTAACGTCATTTGAACAATTTATAAATAGTTTTGTCAATAAACCCTTAAGTGATGTTGACGTCGAAACAATATCGCGCCGACTCAAAAGGTTGCAAGAAATTGCAGATCAGTTTGAGACAACTCAATCTTCAATTGAGTCAGTGTCTAAAGATATTGAAACTGAATTTAAAATTTGAATTAAATTAGAATCATTAATTGATATGTTTTTGGGTGCCGCGTCTGCTCTTATTAAACCAAAAGACATTAGAAAAGTAGAATCTATTAATACGGACTCATCTAAAAACATTAAATTACCCACAATACAATTACCTTCATTCGATGGTGATTTTAAAAGTGGCGTTCATTTGAGGACGCATTTAACGCGGTTATTCATGAAGATGGTTCCATACCGGAAGTTTAGAAATTGTGCTATTTGCGATTTGCCTTAGGCGGTGAAGCATTAAACACTATTAAATTATTAGAAACTACTGCATCAAATTATATAGTCGCGTACAATATTTTAAAAGATCGATTCAATCAACGTCGAAGAATTATTTACGCACATTCAAAAAATATTTTATACTTTGATTTTACTTCACTAAAATCTGCCGATAATTCGCTTGAGCAATATATTCGTAGTATCGAATCAATAAAAATATCTCCTGAAAATTTTTAAGTGTTTCTTATTCCTCACATTCTATCAAAACTAGACAAAAGAACTAATACTGAATGGGATTTATATATGAATAATAATTTTAAATCCGATGAATTGCCTAATTGTCAACATTTAATCAAATTACTTTTAGAAAAATCGTATATTTTTGAAACAGGTAGATATCAGCCTTAAAATGTATCAAAAAATAAATCACACATAAACTCATTCACAATAACATCGAAAAGCTCACATTCTGTCCAGTGTGTAACAATACACATTATATAAATCAATGTTCCAAATTTCTTGAAAAATCTATTCAAAATCGTTTCAATTTAGCTAAAATGTTGAAATTATGTTTAAATTGTCTTCGAAAGGGTCACAATGTAAAAGAATGCAAGTCGTCTGCATGTCACAAATGTAATTTATCACATAATACTTTACTTCATTTTGAAAAATCTGTAAACAATCAATCAACCAAAAAATCAACTGAACCTTCCGCAGTAGTCAATTGTTCGACGATTAAAAATAATGTATCTTTATTGTGTACTGCTCAAGTCAATGTGTTTGATCAATCTGGAAAGGCACACCATGCTCGTGTTTTATTAGATTCCGGGTCACAATCCAATTTCATAACAAATTCATTAATAAATAAATTAAAATTAAACAAACACTCACTTAATCATACAGTATTGTATTGTATTGTATTGTATTGTATTGTATTGTATTAAACTTTATTTCTGAAATATATTACATATCAGAAAAAGGCGATGTTCAGCAAATTGCTGCTCTTCCACATAACCATTTAAATTTTACAATAATTTGATTAATTTATAAATATAAATCTTTTGCAGTATAGCCATATTGAAGATGCATCTTGTGTTAGATTGTTCCCATATACTTCATATTAATCTTCTATGTAAATACTGCATATACACATAAATTTATAGTAAAGAAAATATTAGTCAACTTGACATTTTTGACGTTTATGTATCGGGAATAAGAAAAAAAATGTCACATATTAATCATTGTGTTACATTAAAGGTAACATCTAAAACTTCATCATTTGCAACTGAAATGTCGTGTTTGATTCTTGACAAACTCACAGATAACATACCTCAAATATCGTTTGAAAGATTTAATTTTAATATCCCATTCAATGTTTCACTTGCTGATGAAGAATTTCATCAGTCAAAACCGATCGACATACTCGTTAGTTCCACTCTTTTTTGGAACATTATTTTAGATGGTCAAATTATCATTGAAAATTCTGATTTAAAGATGCAAAATACACAACTCGGTTGGATCATTTCAGGCATCATACCAGTTAATTATTATCAAAACAAAGTTGTTTCTTGTTTGTCACTGAATTCACAATTAGAAAAATTCTGGCAACTTAATAATTACAAAAAAAATTCAAATTTTTTAACACCAGATGAAGAGTTCTGCGAATTACATTTTAAAACCACCACTCGTCGTGACCAATCGGGTCGATTTATAGTCTCAATTCCATTAAAACAAGTTCAGTATGAATTAGGTGTTTCACGCGCACAAGCCCTGCGAAGATTTTACAGTTTGGAAAATCGTTTAAATAAAAATCTTACTCAAAAACAAATGTATTCAGATTTTATAACTGAATATATAGATCTGAAACATATGTCTCCCATTTCTTCTAAAAACGAAAAACACGAATATTTTCTTCCGCATCATTACGTTACTCGCGAAGATAGCATTACAACCAAATTAAGAGTAGTTTTTGACGGTTCCGCAAAAACCTCGACAAATATATCTTTAAATGAAATTCAACATGTAGGTCCAACCATTCAGTCAGATCTTTTTACTCTCTTAAAAAAAATTAGGAAATACTGTTTTGTAGCTATAGCGGATATAGAGAAAATGTATAGGCAGGTATTAATCAATCCTGATCAAAGATGTTTAAAACTTAATTTTTATGAGTTAAATACCGTCACATACGGAACGGCTTCAGCTCCATATTTTGCTATACGATAAAGACAATTATCCAGAAGCTTCAAGTATTATCAAAGAAGATATGTACGTCGACGATTTTTCTAACAGGGTCCAATAACTTAGACGTCTTAATTACTCGTTGTACTAAAGTTTCAAACATTTTAATTTCTGCGAGATTTTCACTTTGTAAATGGAATTCAAACAGTAAACAATTGATCAATCACTTTCAGTCCAATAATGAAAACAATTCACAGTTTTCAAATATATTTACGAATGAAACAAAAACTCTTGGTATTGTTTTCAATGCAATAACAGATGAATTCCAGTTCCAGTATAATAGTAAAAAATGCCCAGATAAAATTTCTTATACAAAACGATCAATTCTAAGTCAAACAGCTCAACTATTTGATCCACTTGGGTTACTAAGTCCATCAACTATTATTCCAAAGTTAATTATTCAAGACTTATGGAAACTAAAAAGCAGTTGGGATGACCCAGTGCCATCACAAATTGATTATGAATGGAAACGATATTTATCACATATAAATATAATAGACACAATCAAAATAAAACGGCAAGCAATCAGCACAAACTACACATATATTGAACTGCACGGATTTGCAGATGTCTCGGAAAAGGCATATGGCGCGTGCATATATATTAAAAGTATAAATGACTGCATCGTACACAAAATTGAATTATTGACGGCCAAAAGTCGAGTTGCTCCAATCAAACAAATTACTATACCCAGGTTAGAACTTTGCGCGAGTGTACTACTTGCAAAATTGACCCAACGTATTCTTACAATACTAAAAAGTAAGTTTAATAAAAATTTTCTGTGGTCTGATTCAAAGGTTACATTATGTTGGATAAAATCTTGTCCAAGTCGCTGGAAAACTTTTGTGGCTAATAGAGTCTCAGAAATTCAGCATTTAACTTTGTCAGAAAATTGGCATCACGTTAAATCAGCTGACAACCCAGCTGATTTAATCTCTCAAGGTTCATTTCTAGAAGTGATCGACGCTCATAATTTATGGTGGCAGGGGCTCTCATGGCTCCAACGAAACGATTATCCTGTAGAAAGCCATCTTAATGTTGAAACACCTGATGAAAGTTTAGTAGTTTCATATACTGTAACAATTAATCTAAATATTATATCACAATTTTCAAATTTGCCAAAATTAATTCGTGTTTTCCCTTATTGTTTACGGTTTATTAATAAAATTAGACAGAAACAAAATTATTCAGACAACATTGGAGCACAAGAACGCCGCAAAACATTAAAATTGTTAATAAAACTAATTCAAATACAATCTTATTTCTTTCTCCATTTATTTACAATGACGGTTTGTTAAGAGTAGGAAGAAGATTAAAAAATTGTAATCAAATTTTTGATCAAAGGCATCAAATTATATTGCCACATCATCATTTAACAACGTTGTTGGCTTTATTCTATCATAGAATAAACTTGCATTGCTTCTTTTTATGTTGAGACAAAACTATTGGCCTGTTAGGGGGAGAAATTTAACTAGGCAAATTGTAAGAACATGTGTAACTTGTTTTAAATCTAACCCCAAACCATACATCCAAATGATGGGAAATTTGCCCGAACTTCGAGTCCATCACCTCCATTTTTAACCACAGGCGTGGATTTTGCTGGCCCATTTAAAGGACACGAACGACGTTCTCGTGGAAGTAAAACGTTTAAAATATATGCTTGTTTGTTTATCTGCTTATGCACTAAAGCAATTCACTTAGAAGTAGTATTGGATCTATCAGCTCAAGCGTTCTTTGCAGCGTTTCGCAGATTTATAGCGCGACGAGGTAAACCTAACAAAATATTATCGGACAATGGAACCAATTTTGTTGGAACTAATTCAGAATTAAAGCGCCTCAAAAAGGAATTTATAACTTGGAATTCGGAACTTGATAGCGCCATGTCGAATGAAGGTATTGATATATCTTGGGAATTTATACCGCCTAAATCTCCACACTTTGGTGGAATTTGGGAAGCTAATATAAAAATGATGAAACGGCATCTCACTCGCGTTGTAGGGGAATTAATTTTAACTCATGATGAATTTGAAACGGTTCTAACACAGATCAAAGTTGTACTTAACTGGCGTTCTTTATATCCTCTTAGTAGCGATCCACATGATTTGAACCCTCTTACCCCAGCACATTTTCTAATTGGAAGACCACTAACAACTACATTTAATGAAGACCTCAGCGATGTACCAACCAATCGTTTAGTGACATTTCAACGTATGCAGCAATTAACGCAGCAGTTTTGGCAAAAATGGAAACGAGAATACGTAAATCATTTGCAAACACGTACTAAGTGGCGTAAAGAAAATCCACACCAGCTGAAAGAAGGTTTGATGGTTCTACTTATCGAACAAAATGATCCTCCTGCAACGTGGAAAATGGGCAGAATTTTAGAACTATTCAAAGGAAGCGATGGACATGTGCGTGTAGTATCACTGAAAACTGCAAGTGGTGTTTTTAAACGTGCGGTCTCAAAAATATGTTTGTTACCAAATCAAGGTGACAATTAAACAATTATTTTAAAAGAAATTAATCCTTTTAAGATGGGAGCATGTTGGCGCCGCCAAATTGTATTATTATTTAATACGTTTTATTATATCTAATTATTTTATATTTATGGTTATTGTGACATCCGTTTGTAATTATTTGTTTTATTTGTACAGATGTATTTATTTTTAAGCCTTTATACCTGATTAACCCTTAAACTTCCAGAAATATGAATTTTATTACTCGTTGTTAAAAACTAATCATTGCACCCTTTTTTTCCCCCTGTACACTTTTACCGATTAATAAATTGTATATATATTTATTGTATTTTATGTAAAATAGAGTAAGTTATTATTGAACTTGCAATCGAGCAGCAATAAATACATAGAGTAAGAAGACAGCGTTTATTATAAAAAAATACCCAATCTACTTAGACCGCGTAAGGACGTAAATTCAATTATTTCCACGTGGCTGAATCAAGAAATTAAAATTGTGTCTTTCATCGGATTGATGATAGGCTAACCCTGTGTTAGTCAAATTATTTCTACAATCTTATTAAGTTGTTCGAGTCTCGTATCTAGTTTTTGGCTAGTTTGACCAATATATTTTTTATTACAATTATTACACGAAATACTATATACCACATTTTTATTATCCATATACGATGTCATATCTTTTAAATTAGAAAAAAAGCTACTTATCTACTTGCCTGCGTGATATTGGTACTTTCATCCTTAAAGACTCTTCTAAAGTTGTCTGAAAGACCATTCATGTATAGGATAGAATACCATTTTTTTTTAATTTTTAACGTTGGCTTGTAAGTCTTGACCTTGACCGGTCTGATTGTATTTGCAATGTTATTATTGTTTAAAAATGAATTTTTTTTACTACTGAGTAGGTTTTAACGAGTTTTGCACTATTTAAAACGAATACACCAGTATTTTAACAAGTACGTTATTTGTTAAAAAAGTTTTTTTATTTAACATGTCAAAATGACAAATCTTAAATAGCAGCTCATTTCATGAAAAGAATTTTGCTTTTTTCAACAATTTATGACAAGATTTTATTGTTTTTTTTAAATATTATTATATATTATAGCAGGATTTTGCTATTTTTTACATTTTATGCGTAGAATTTTGCACTTTTCAACGCTTAACGGCAGGATGCTGGTGTTTTCTAACGTTTTATGACCGGATGTTAATATTTTTTATTTTATATAATAAGAATCAACCCTTAATAAATGGTTTTTGATGCTTTTCACATTTTAAAAATAAATTCTTGCATTTGCACTGTTGCTTTCTAGCAATATTTTGCTATTTTTAACATTATGTAATTTTAGTGCTTTTGTGATATTTTTAACATTTTATGAAGAGAAATTTACACTTTTCAACAATTTTTGCTAGATTTTAAAAATTATGTTTGTATTTTACTAGTGTTAAGCTGATTACTAATGTTTTAGTTTGACTTAATTACTTTATAGATCGATTTTAATTCTCTTGCGCCGGATTTTTTATTTTATTGTTAGACTTTAAGAGAATGGCTATATTTGTCAATTTTAAGCAAATTTTATATGTTGTTTGCCGGATTTCAATCTTTTTATTTTATCAATATATAGCAGATTATTATAGTTTTTGGCCGGCTTTACCATTCATAGAAACATATTAAAGTTTCTGGCAAGATTTTTAGCCAAATTTTAATTCTCATTTGTCAAATTTTATAATTTTTTGAGGTTATAGTTCTATTTTAGCAATTTTTATAAAATATACTTTAACTTTTGATCAAATTTTAATAATTTATTTTTGAACTTTAATTTTCTTAAGCCAAGATTTGTCTTTAATATCTTCAATTATGTTTAAATTTTACGTTTTTGTACGGATTTTAATACTTAATACTTAATTTTTAAACGCTGGATTTTAAATGTTATTTTGAGAATATATCTGAATTTGATTAATTTTAGGCAAATTATCAAGTTTTTTTCAAATTACTTAGTAGCCGGATTTTAATTCTTTTAGGCCGCATTTTGTATTTAATTTATAACAAAACCTACAACTTACTTTTACTATCTCGAGATAACCAAGAAATAGTTATAATATTCAACATAAATCTAGTACATAATTTTTGATAAAAAAAAAAACTGAGGCAAGAAGTTGAAAATCTCGCTTAGATTAAATTGAGACCCATCAAAATCTCTGCCAGTCCGCAATCTCGGAATCAACAAAGCATTTCTTTACTCTTCTACAACGACTATTTCTGTGCATTTGTCATTTGTTTACAATTTTAAAGATTAAATTTATAATTTTATGATTAAATTTACAATTTGGTAGTTGAATTTAACACTACAAAAAGCGGATTTTACTTTTATAAACCGAATTTACAGTTTTAAATGCCAAATTTATAATTTTAAAACTGAATCAACAGTTTGATAGTAGAATTAAAATACTTTTTGAAAACCGCATTTGTTCTTTTAAAAGCCGGATAGTTTAAAAACCGGATTAATATATATAACAGTGTATCAATATAGTTTAGTATGTTATTTACCGGATTTATAATTTAAAAGTTGAATTTACTGTTTAGCACGTTTGTTACTGGTTTTTTAGTTTTAAAAGTCTAATTTATAATTTTAAAGACCGGATTAATGATTTAAAAGCCAGATAAAGAATTTGGCAGTAAAGTTTAACACTTATTTAAAGTTTAACAATATTTTTTATTATTTTTTTTTAATAAAAAATAATATTTAAATATGTTTGTTGAAACAATTAAAATTATTAAGACTCAACTAAAAAAAATGAATTTTTTGTTATTTTAAATTAAAAAAAATAAAGAGTAATCTAACTTCAAATAACGTATATGTTATTAAAAAAAAGTATGTCTGGTCAGCCTGAATTAACACATTCCTAAGGTTTACTTAAATACCAGTGCGTTTATAACTGCTCCTTACTCATGTAATGTGCCTTGCATTCATCTTCATGACCTGTGTAAGCTTAACAGTTTTTTGCAGTTATTGGGCAAGGTCTCAAATGCGAGTGTACAAACAAAACATGCCCCCAACGACTGTTGCGTACAAGACTTCAATGTCAATTACGGTGGTAACACATGATACTAAAACAGTTTTAATATCATGGTGGTAACATACAGCCCCAAAACCAGTGTATGAATAACAATCTTTTACAGCCTAGTTCAGCCCCAACTCTAGCAGCGTACCTGGCATGTTACAACTGTTAAGTACCTTAATGCTAATTTACTTTGTTTTACACACCTCAAACACAATTTTCAGCATATGTGTGAATAACCTCAGACAGTTGTGAAGTACCTCTTGTTAATGTATGTTTCATTCCTCATAGATTTACTATTTATATGTAAATAACCCTTAAGTTTTCAGACAAGAGATAAATAACATTATATACAGTACATTAATTATTATAAGCAATGCTAACAAAAACAACTTCTAAGAATACATAATTTAAAAAAAAGTATTATAATCAGTAGCAGATTTATGCATATGCAGATGATGCGACCGCTTTAAACTCCGCATGTTTAGTAAAAAAATAAATAAAAATAGTATTATAGTAATATTTTGTTATGATCTTAATGCTGTCGTCGTTTTTTACTTAATAATGATTAACTTTATTTTGATGCTTTTTAACAACATTTTTAAACTATTTTTTGGTTTTTTTAATAGTTGGCAAAATTTATTAAAATGTTTTAAGAACGGATTTTGGTTTTTTTTCAACAAAATATTAATATTTCATAACCATAAACATTTCATTAAAAAAAATAATTTTTTAACAAATTATGTTGAGTTTAGTTTTTTATAACAATTACTTTTTAAGGTCTTGTTTAAAAAAAAAAAAATCAATCTTAATTTACTACCTATTAGTGTATTGGTTTTTTAAAGTTATTCAGTGTTTTATCTCATAACATCCCAAACAAATCAATCCCGTCTATGTCTTACTTTCTTACTTCTTTTAATAACTTAGCATCTAACAATGAGTTATGCGCCAATACGTTTGGTTAATTGGAATATTATCTAGATATAACAAAAAACCAAAACTGTTACACATGATGCATGAACTTAATAATTAATGCACTATTTTCACAACATAAGAGACAATGGTTTTGAAGGAGTATCCTATTTCATTAGCCAAAATATATTTTTTAAATCTATTTCTACGTTAAATGTTTTACCATGTTTTTAATTTGTCTTGTTCTCTATGTCTAAGCTCACCATTTTGTCATGTTTCTATCCCCCTAATTGTTCGTTGAATATAAATCTTTAGAAACAATCATTTTTGTTTTTATTATTTTTTTTATTATTGATTTAATGCCCACCATCTTCCCTGGAGTCATTATTACCATAACCGCAACGGATTAGAATTAGAAACTGCTATAGATTCTTTAGATTTCATTATTTTATCAGATGAGTTGCCAACAAACATTCACATAAACGTTATTAATTTAATCAAACTTTGTCTAATATTGCCTTAAAATGTCATGCGGTAACACTGCAAGGCATTTATAGAAATATCCATTGTCTTATTATTACCAAAATTTACCTCAATTAGTCCGAGTTTGCTCCGCACACACAATCAAATTTATAAAAAAAATTGGGTTTTATAAAGAGAAATTATCTTTGCCAACCTTGAAAGCAATCCAATTTTACCTGACTTGTAGATGCTGCAAAATATCATTTTTCACTAAACTCTATGGTGGAACAAAAAATGTTTTTAAGCGGTCAATAAAAAAAAAACGCGTTTTTACTATATTCCGCTGTACAGGAAAACTAGCTTATCTTGACGCAGCTAAAAACTATAGCTCAAACAAAGAGACTTCTGTTTTGCAAAAAAATTGTTGCAGTTTTTTTAACAAAACTTCTCATTCGGTTTACGTATCGTTAACAATAAAAACACTTTTTAAATTCCTAGACCCGTCACTCTTATCAAAGAAGAGACTTGGGTTTTAAAATTGTCAAAACTAGTCTCTTCATACGTTCAACACTATTTTGTAGTCACTTTACTAAATGATGCCAATTCTTTTTTGTATATTCTTACAGACCCTATATATATAAACAAACTCAACCTTGTCCTGGATTGCGAAAAAAAATTAGCTACGTCACCGCTCTACATTGTGATTTTATTGCCGCTCTGGCTTAAAAAAAAATGTTTTACATTTCTAAACATAAAAAAACTTATAATCACGTGTGCATAGTCTTCTTAAACTTTGTACTAGCTAATTTTAAACTGGCTTCTTTGTTTATTAATATTATCATTGAGCTAGCGTCTAAAAAACGGTTGAACTTGTTAAGAACATCTGCAGAAGAACGGCTTGTTCTCTTTAAACATCCTGTTTTTCAATTTGTACTTACATAAACTGGTATATTTCTATATTCTATTATTGCCTAAGGTTGACAAATATTTGTTTGTGTGCACAGTTTGAACGGTTTGCGATGAACCGTCCAAATTGTATGTTGGAACAGACCTTATGTAATACATAATAATGTCTGTCCTAGGCTTAACAATATATCTATTGTCCAAGTACCGTTCAATAAATTTCCTGGTTAACATTTTGAGATGTTTTGCAGGCACTTACTGGGGTAGAAACTTAAATAGTTTTTAAATGCAATATATTACGCCCATTAAGTACATAATTTTTGATTTGCAAAGCAAAGAACCAAGCTATGAAAGCAAACAAGATAATAAACAAGCAGATTATGTGGCGGGATTGGGACATAAAAAGCGGTGTAATAATATCACTATCACTGACTTTGATGCCAGTTTTCTGCAAGATAGCTTAAATTCATGACAACAACAATTTAATAACATTAGCAAAAGCAAAAAAACTACTTTCTTCAACCAGATAAATCAAGTGGTAAACCAGAAGTCCTACTTTAAGAAATTTTTCTTCTACTCTAAAATAGATACATGTCTTCTAAATCAACTTAAATCTGGACATAAAAATTATTAAAAAAAATATCTACACAAAATGTATAGTATGGTCAAAGATATGCCATTATTATCAGAATTTGATCTTTAAAAAATTTAAAGCTTGATTAGTTCCGTGAATTCAATAAGAAAAAATATAAGATTTCAGTCAAAAAAAATTTTTATTAAAATTATACATATACATTTTGAGTTTGAAATTGAGTGTTATTTAGTTTTATTATAAATATTTTTTTATTGTAATTCAAGTTTATTTTAGTTGCATTATTACACTTTTTATTGCTTAAAACTGTGTTTATGTTCTACTATATTAATATCAAACGTGTGCGTCATATAAGTTAACAATGTGTAGTGTGCAGAAAAATTAATTATTTTTGTATTTTGCTAGATGTAATTTTTCTCTAAATTTGTAAATAATATATAAGAAACAAAATTAAATGTTTTTTATCTAAAATACAAAAAATCAGAACAAATTTGCAATCTAAAAGTTATTCATTTTGGTGATAAATTTAAACCAGATTTTTTCAATAATAAATATAATTGTAGAAATTATCAATCCAATTACAATAAATCCATAAGCAAATTGAAAATGTTTTGTTGATAAAGGCAAAACATTCATGTCATAATTTTGTAAAATAGGTATTCTCAACCATTTAGGTATTTTATGAAAATTCAATATTAATAACTCATTCTTTGGTTGGTTTTGCTGGTTGATTGGTTGGTAAATTCCCATTTCAAACATTCTGTGAAAGCTTCTTATCACTATTCTACTATATGGGCTCCCTTTTCGAATCTGTATACATCGATAAAACTGAGCAAAATTGATAATATGCAATTTTGGTTTTTCTTGTTTAAAATTGCAATAAAATGAACAAACATAGTTAACTAAATAAGTGAAATTTTGATAGTTAGCCAAATCTTTTAGAGTTTTAACTATTACTTCACAATCGCATTGAGAAATCTGTTTGTGTTTTCGTTGTATATATTTATCTATTAAAGTATCTCCAGAAAAATATAATTTAATTGTAGATCTGTCCCCATAGACAAATAAATCGGCATCCATAATATCTTGAAGACTGTTAATTTGTTTTTCTTGAAGATTTTTAAATAGAAACGAATAATATAATCCAGAGAATGCTGAAGTTATGATTATCGTAGTAAACACCCAAAATATAAATATTATTTTAATTGATTTAGTTTTAGGAGTTTTTACTGCTTGAAATATTAATATTGCAAATACAATAAAAATTGCATTAGATACACTTAATGGATCAGATTTAATTAATTTGCTTAAAATGAAGTAAGCAACAATTGTTAGTAATGATGTTATTCCTAATCCGCACCACACACTTTGATCAAATATAAACTCAACATATTTCCAAATTGGAATTTTATTTGCTTTTGGTACAAATAATAAATATCTAGTAGTAATTTCATAAATCAAAACTGCATCATACGATCTCAATAAACGTCCGTCTAATGCTACGGAAGGAAGAACTCCTATGTTATATCCCCCTTTTCTATTATCCAATGAATTAATCAAAAAATTGTATAGTTTTCCTGTTTCTCTGAGAGCAGTATCTAGATAATCGTTTAGATTTCTAAGACTGCAATTTTTAAAGTTGGTGATTAAATGTGTATTAAATAATGTGTAAACATTGTAGTTATTAACATTATTACATTTGGTTGCAAATACTTTACTAAAATTTTGCCCGCAATGGTCAGTAAAATTTTTCATTTTATATATATTTCCAGTTTTATCCAAAACAATAGTATTTAATACCAATTCATCGCCAAAATCATAAAAAATACTTTCAATATCTTCGTTTCCTAAGTAAATAATTAAGTAGTAAGCTGTAACATTTACAAAAGAATAGCAGAATTCATCATCCCAATGTTCTAGATATTGTTTAATTTTAATAATTTGATCCAATAATATAAATGCAAATTCGTGATCTTCTTCATAAAACACTTTTGGATTTCTGGTAAAATTTGATTCTATTCTTTGTTTTATATATATTATTTTTGATAGTTTATCAGTTAACCAACTACTATTAGATTCAATAAATAAAGATGTTCTAAGTTTGTTGAAATTTGTATAGATATTTAGGGCGCATTCAGCAATTCCGAATACATCTTCGTTCTAACAAGAAAAAAAATTAAACATTTAATTAAATTTACTTAAATAAATGTTCAACTAAACATATATAAAAAAAAATATATAATATATAAATTAATAATTTATTCAAACTTAATCTAAAGATCATATAAATAATAAACATTATGAAACTAAATTTTTACCAATCAAACAAACAACCGAGTTTTGTTTTGGATTTAAAGCAAAAAACAACAACAAAGCATTAAGGTTTTAGTAAAAAAATCAATAGAGTACAACAAATAAATGGTTCTTCTATTTGTGGTCTTCCATAAAGCATAATCAAAACATATCTTCAAAACTGTTTCAAACCGTTTTGGAGTATGCTTTTAAAAAACCATTAATACACAAAATGCGTTAACATAAATGGTCAAAAAATTAAATTTTTTTATTTTACGGACAACATAATTGTCATAGCTAACACTCTAAAAGAGCTTATACAGAAAAACTTTATAATTATTTCTTAAAAGTTGGTTTGGCAATAATATTATTTAAAACAATAATATGGACAAATGTGATAACAAATAAACACTTTAATATCGGAAACGCAAACATAGATCTAGTCTACAAATACGTCGATTTTAGTCATAAAATCAAAATAACCACAACAAAAAAATCAACCTTGCTTGGACAACGTATGAAAAGCTCAGTTACATTTTTATAAGTAAAATCGTATTATCTAAAAAAATACCTTTACCTGTCCTTGTATATGTAAACTTTAACGCTTATTACAAACTTGAAAAAAAAAACTCAATGTAAAATAGAAATACCAATTCCTGGAGTATTCCTACAATACCACATTATTAATAAAGATTTACAGAAAAAAATAAAATGGTAAATGTGGTTTAACAAATAACAAAACTAAAATGAAGATAGGATAGCTATATGATAGACCGAGAAAATATTAAAAATCTTAAAAAAACTGAATCCAAAAAACCCAAGACAAAAAAAGCTGAAGTCATAAACAAAATAAGCTGAGTGATGATAATGATGATAGTTTAAATTTAATAAAAAATGTATTTTATTTAAATTGTATTTTTACTTAGTCTGAAACACATACACTGTTGTATTAGGATCCGCAGCCATCATCAGTGTGCTTAGCATGTCACAAGCTGTGCAGGATAAAAGCTATACTACAGCCTTCTTTACACGCACACACAGTTCAACATTTCTCTTAATTGGCTAAAAAACATTGCGTTATCTTTTCTTGCATATTTGTGTATTCAGCCAAAGCAAAAAGTCTCTTAAAGACAGAACTAAAACTGTTGCAAATACACGCTTCTTTCTGCATTGAAAAATTACCTCTTAGACTATTTTTGTACGCGACTAGACACGTACAAATCAGCAAAGTAAAAGGTAAAACTGCTAAAAAAAACCTGCACAATAAAAGAAAGTAAATCAGACATAAAAAAACACAAAAACAAAAACTTTTTGGTTAAAAAGAACAAACAAAAAAAGCAGAACAAAAACAACTCTCCTAAAACCTAATAGAAAAAATAAATGCATCTGTCTAAAATGCAGAAAAAATTAAACTATAAAAAAACTGATAGAAATAATTTTAAATGAAAAAAAAAGTATTCTAACACCCTTAAACACTGAGTGTGCTAAAAGCTAAACAAAATATCAAAAAATAGCAGTAGCAGAGCAGTACTTCTCAATTAAGGAAAACACAACCTAAGCAGAGACGGAAAAATTATAACAATGCAAAAAATCTTTGAGCAAAAATAAGCTACAAACAACATGTACAAAACAAGCCAAAACCATAGTAAAAAATACCAAAGAAATGACGCCATTATAATAAGAATGCCAATATCAAAAAACCCGAAAGCAAAAACTATAATAAAACAAGGCGTTTTAATTAAACTGGTGTTTGACAACAAAGAAATGTAGAAAAATACACTATTTGTTTAGAAGTAAAAAAAGTTTGACCATCTGACGAGATTGTTAGAATTAGTCCAAAAGTTGTCAAAAACAAGAAGATTAGACAAAGTTAATTACGTCATTTACCATAAAACTAAAAATAAAAACAAATAAAAAGATTATAATGTATATTTGCATTAACAACTTAAAAATTGGTATACTCTAGAAAAAAAAGAAAAACACAAAATTTAGAGAAACAGGTATAGCACTAAAAGTTTACCAACACTTACGTTAAAACAACTACAAAAATAGTAAAAAGAGGGCGTTTCCCATCTATACTCTACACCAAACAGAAAAATCAGTGGGCCCAATGTTATCTAAATAGACATAAAATAAACTTTGTACTCTAACATTTTTGGGAAACTAAACAAAGAAGTCGGTAAAGATTCAGCTTACAATAAATTGGCTAAGAGAACAAAAAAAAAAGAGGGACCACAATGTATCTGAGAGCAGATTAAAAATAAAGATAAAAATGGTGCAGGTTGCCAAAAAATAAAAAAAAAGGCAATCATATCCAGTCAGAGCAACGTAATAAAGCTGGAAATTCAGAGTACGGTAGGTGCGCAAATAACAAACACTTAAAAATGCACTTGTCAAAGTGAAAAAAACCATAAAATGTTCATATCAATCAATAAAAAAATAGTAACCGTTGTCGGGTAGAATAATTAAAAGCATTGATGCATAGAGCAAGCACAGTATAGTTTAGGTCAAAACTAAGATGTGGATTTTACATCTATAATAATTGCTGCGCATCTCCAAACACAACAAAAAGCAAGTTTAGAAAATTATTTAATAAATTGTAAAGTAAGAAGTGAGAAAGCAATTGAAAACGAAGACTTAAACACAAAAGCGCTTTGGTGATAGTCCACCATATGCGTATTGCAAAAGCAAAGCGGTTTTTAAAATAATAACAAGCTAAGACCTAAAAACATTCAATCAAAGCAGCTTCTTAGTTTTTAGATAAAGTTTTAACAGCAGTTTAATATACATAGCACAATGCAAAAAAGTGGCGGACTGAATAGTAGCAAAAATAAAACACTTAACAACCACTAGTACTTTTGTCAACAGAAATTTTACTCACCGACAAAATCAGTCTAAAAAATGAGTAAGTTAGAATACTGATACTGATGAAGACTGTGCTAGTATTATAGGTACTATGCAAATACCATGCATAGCTGCAAAACCAAGAAAATTCAATTAAATGCGTTGCCCTATGTACTAATGATGCCAAAATAATTTTGACCTCAAAAAGAAATATTACAAAACTCGCCAGATCACAACCAGAATCCGGAAGAAAAAGACGGCTGTTGTAGTAGTCAAAGCTAAAGCAAACCCAATTGCTAAAAAAAAAACTTTAAAGTCAAATCTGTGCCAAGCAAGAAAAAATGCTGAAAGCTATGTTGCATGAAAGAAGAAGATTTACAAAACCTACTTTTGCAAAATAAATAAGCGCTAGATCACCAGGTACAAAAACACGTTTTAAGCGTAGTTAAGAAGACAGTCAATGGTATATAAAACAAGCTCGTATCTATTAACAAACATTTAACAAACCTAGAAGTTATAAGATAGCACATTTGATAATTGCCTCGGCAGTCACAGCCGCAGCGGTGTTCCAACAAATTTTATACGTAAAAACTCCAGACAAACAAGTCGGCAGTTGTGGCAGCGTGGATAGATCTAGGCTACTCTACGCTACGCCAACATAGGCAGCAAAAGATAGTAAACAAATAAACACAGTAGTAGATTGAAGAGAGTGCTGCGTGGGTCAGTTATTAAAGTGATGCATTTATATTAAACAGTCTAGAGGCTTAGTTTTGAAATATGTTATTTATACCGCTTTACCGACTGGCGTTATTTTATCACTTTCTAAGATACCACGTTTGTTTGTCGTTATGTGACAAATGCAAGTTTTGAAATGGGACGTTTCTATGCGTTATGTTTACCGCCAGCGGTATCCGTGTCGGTATCTAAAAGTGCCACTTGGCGTTCATACATCATTCCATTGTAATAGTAACCAATCACATTGCGTCGCAAGTACTTAAACGCGGGAATTTTAAATTTATTATTACGTTAAAAAATAATATATAATAACAATTTATACAAAGAAATAAAAAACTAATGTATAAAATAAATGTTATATTTATAAAATATTAGAGATAAAATATATGATAGTTGTAAAACACAATTTTATTTTATTATAGCATTTAAAATGTCTAAAAGATCGAAGAAAATCAGTAAAGAGCAAAAGAATATTATTATTCAATTTATAGAAGAAAACCCACAACTTTTACAAAAATACATAGCAACCTTCACTTTTGAAGAAAGTAGGAAGCTGTCGGGGGCAGTTGAAAGAAAATGTGGAGGCGTGTGGAGATGGAGGTCATGGGAAAAGCATAGAGGAGTGGAAAAAGGTAAGTCATATACGATGGTCATTTACGGTTTCTATTTCCCACGTCTTTAAATTTTAGACATGGCAAGACATAAAGCGGATGGCAAAGTAGAAAGCTAGTATGGTACAAAGAGAGATAATTAAGACAGATGGTGGTGAAGCCAATATTACTTTCAATGAACTAAGCCCATTAAAACAGAGGATTTGCTCCATAATCGGTGCAACAGCAATAGTAGGACATTCCACGTGCCAGGAATTTGGATTTAGTGAAGTAGTGATTATGGATATACGTTTTATAATTATTATCATACATTAAGTTTAATAGAAAAAAAAAAAATTTTAGGCGAATGACAATAAAGCTGAAATTGAAAAAATAACCATAAACACAATTGAACCAAATATATTTTATAATTTTTAAATAAAAGATTATACAAAGTTAGTCATATTTTAATACAATAAATAATTTTGTTTCTTAATTTTAGTTTTGGTTCAACAAGTATCTCAAATAAAAGCAAAGAATGTATGCATGCGATTTTTTTTTTAATTGATTTAATATATTTAATTTTTAGTAAATAGAAAAAAAATAGTACGAAAGAGGTCCCTCGTAGAAATTCAAGAAGCCAACCAATACTTAAAACGACAAGCAAATGCGATGGAAGAAGCTAACAAAATTAATTTAAAAAAAATCAGCCTGTTTAAGGAGGAGTTGAAAATATGAAAACAAAAACTGTTTTGGCAAAAAAAAATTGTTAAAACTGTAAAAAATTTAACTACAGCTTTCAATAATAAATAACATTAATAATTATTAATAATCCAAAGTTGCCTTTGTGTTCGAGTTCTTTTTCAAAATGTATGTTATTTTCTACGCATATATTATGTAAAACCGCACAAGCATTGATGATTTTTGTAGCTTTTGGAGGAGCATAATGTAAAATTCGGTGTATTAACAGGCAATGCCACTTTGATTTTAATAAACCAGTTCAACACATGCTCCTGTTCGTTTTTGGTTGATGTTGTAACGCATTTGTGGTGTTCCATCTACAGCATTTCCATAAGGTGTCATTAGCTAAGGCTCCAATAGATAACCGCTATCTTCTAAATGAAGCAATTAGTTACTCATATTAATAATTTAAAATGTATAATTTCAACCTAATAACCATATGTTATTCCATTGACAATCATTGTAGTCAAACTTGATTTTCTAGAGCCTGGAGGGATATAATTCCTTAAATTGTTAATTAAATTATTAACACACTGTTTATTTAACCTAAATAGTTTAATAAAAAATATATCATTATAATCAAAAGGATTATTTTGATCTCTAAAAATTCTATTTCTATTTAATTGGCGCGCTTCACGTTGTTCTATCAACAAAATTAAATTAAAATTATGTAAATGAGCCATTATATTTAATTAAATGAACCAATGTGTCAAAAGTATGACAATAACACTAGCAATTCAATAGTGTTATTTTACGGCGGTATAATACCAATGCGTAATTATTAGCACGTCTATTTTGACGTAACACATTTCAAAACTAAAGATTTTTACGAATGCGGTATTTTAACACGTGACGTTACAAACGTGATAAGTTACCGCATGCGTTATAATATAACCTATTACAAAAGTACCAATTTTTAAAAACGTGTAAAAATGACACGTGACGTCACGAAAGTGATAAAATACCGCATGCGTTATGACTTTAACACATTTCAAAACTAAGCCTCCTGCACGGTTACGGTTGATAGTACTACCAGGTGATTTAAGTGTCAAAAAATGCAAAAGAATTTACGTCGTAAAAACTTCTTAGGACGGCGGAAAATACATCCAAAAAAGTGTCAACAATAAGGAAGTTGTAGGAAAGATGTTTTGCTGCGGATTTGTACGCGACATGGTATTTTTGTTGATCAATTTATTTTAAATCATAATTTAATTTGTATGTAAAAGCTCAAAAATTAATTCAATAAACTCACCATTGTTGGGAAATTCCATCCATATACAAGCCAGCAGTTAATAATAGCAACAATTAATATTAGTACTTTCATTGTGGTTACATTTATTCCATGTACGTTGTCGACGGTTTAGTCCAGAATGGAAACTAGTGTGAATAAATATGAAAATAAAAAAGTTTTATAACGTATTGATTTTCAAATTAATATTAATAATAAATTAGTATAATATATTATGCTTAGTTAGTAAGGTCAACTATTAATATGTTTATTTAACAATCAATTACGTATTTGTTTTACGTTTTATAGAGTTTCTATCTCCAACAAACACGCTTGAAATCTTAAAAAGCATTTTCTAAGAACGCTTAATAAATGAAGCAAACAATTTTTTTGGTTTGTATATTTACGTCTTCTTTTCTTGATATAATTTTAGTGTAAAAAGTTGATTAAATTAATTAATAAAGTCCTTAAATAGTGACATAGCTTATGTATGCCCATCATTTAAAAATACATAAAAATTATATTTTTTAATAATTTTTTTATTAAATTTCCGAAATTAATCTCAAACATTACAATCTCACGCACAAAAAAAACCTGCTGTCTTCTAAAGTTGCAACACCAAAAGATTAAATTGTAGGGTTTTTTCTCAAAAATTTCCAATAAAGTCTAATTTATAAAACAAAACAAATATTGGGCAATTTGCCAAGAAACTGCAACATTTTGTAGTGTCGTTCTACGCTTAACAATAGTATGAGTTTTACTTGTTATTATATTCATTTTATTTCATATAATTTTATTAATTATTTATTAATGTATTATTTACAACATGTTTCGTTATTTTTTAATAACATTTTCAAGTATTAATATAATATAATAAATTTTTTTTTTGATTGATTTATAAATAAAATTCAAAAAAAAAAAATCAAAAAAAAAACAAAAAAAAAAAAAAAAAAAAAAATTTATTATATTATATTAATACTTGAAAATGTTATTAAAAAATAACGAAACATGTTGTAAATAATACATTAATAAATAATTAATAAAATTATATGAAATAAAATGAATATAATAACAAATATAAATGAATTTCATAGAATTAATAAAAAAAGCATTGAATGAGTTTTACTGACTAAGAATTATAAAAATCAAAAATTTATAAAAAAATCAAACAAAACGGCGCAACCGGATTGGCCAATGTTGCTCTTCCTACTGGCTAAAAATTTTTGCCTAACCTTCAAGGATGAGTTTTTAATTCTAATTAGCTACGTTGATTGTGTTTAGGTGACGTCAACTTGATTTTAGCAGTATTGTAGGACGGCGGAAATAGTCACTTTTACTATATGTCTTAATGTTGCAAGTTTAAAATGTTTTAACATTTGCGGCACGAGGAATGTGAAAACTAGTTATTGTCTGAATTTTGGAGGCGGTCTCAAGCGTTCTTTGAGCTGGTTGGGGCACTAATCAAAGAATTAAGGTTCTCAGCACTGTAATACACGTAACATTGAGAATATTGCAGTTCAAACCGCAGCTATTACCGACCTAAGCTCAGATTATAACCGAATAATTTTATATCTCTATAGAAAGTGTAAAAAAAGATCAAACGGTCTACAAGACTGACTGGTTGTGTTTTTAGAGAAAAATACAAATCAATACCATGTCATCCAAACGGTCAAAAAAGTTGATTTTATTAGCTTTATATTGCTAGCAACAACAAAAATTACCAAATTAAAAAAAAAATGAAACAAATTAAATGGGTTTCAATAGAAAGACTATAAAGCTCATCAAACATCGAATGACTCAACGGACTAAACCGAGCTAAACAGGTACAATTGTGAAGTAAAGACGGCAATCAGGGAGTACAAAAATTAGTGTTAAAAATCCGCCATTAATTCCTTTAACAAATATTATATTCTGATTCTTCAATTGGTTTAGCTATCTAGAGTAGAAGGGTAATCACACATCTCAAACTCAAATTGGCTTTAGGTCTGGATTGCATTTCAAACAAAATTGTTATGTTCCTTACAAACCTTACAAATGCAATAATAATGTTTTAATCATTTGCATTATTGACATACGCATGTCCACCAATTTTTTGATAACCAATATTTGGGTGAGCAAACACTATGTGAAAAAGACCTAAGCCTGAAATTAAAAACCAAACTAACAAAACAGCCATTTATTAATCTTTTTTCTACTTTTTTAATCCGTTTTTTTTGTATCATTATTTGTAATTTATAATCTTTTTTTTAAATAAAATTTTATTGCAATTTTCTACCTCTCTCTATATTTTATGTTTTACTGTTTTTTTTATGCTTTATAAATATTTGTTTATATTTATTGTTGGCGATAAAAGTGTGTTTAAATTATTTATTATCAAAATTTAAAGACTAAACCAATCTTAAAACAATGTTTTATTATCTTTAATTTGGTTTGATAAAAAAAAAATTAAAATTTTTTGTTTATCATTACGCTACTAAACTAATTAAAACAAATAGTTATTATTTGCTTAAATGAAGATAATGCTTGTGGTAACCAATAAAATATCAATAAAGCAAAACATTTCATATTTGTGTTAAATACATTGTAGTCTTCTTTATACTGACAGCAATAAAAGTGAAACTAATTCTTCTTAATTATGTTATGAATAAATTACTTTTCATATTTATTAAGTTCTTTTGTTATTGATTAAGTTTTTTAGATTACCTTCACTTTTTTTTTATTCAATCATTTCAATTAAAAATTGCTTTGAAAACGCGTTTACAGCTCAAATGTCTCACACTAAATCATTGTAATTTAATGAAAATCATAGTAAAACTAATTAAAAAAGCTTTAAACTTGCTTAAAAATGTTTAAAAAATACGTTTTTTGCACAAAAATACATTAATAACTAAATTACATTATTAAAACAACACTATAATTACTGAAATTAATTTAAAAAAAATTTATAATTGTAAATAATTTTTCAAAAAATTGTTAACTGCACAAGAATTACTAATTAAAAATAGTCAGAAAAAGTTAGCTTTGTTTAAACTCTAAAAAGTAGTAAAAAAAGCTAAATAAAACAAAGTTACTTACAATTTACATTAGAAGTCGGTTCAATTTAAGGTATGCAAAGTTTTTGGGTCATTACATACAAGTTGCAAACTGAAAATAAAGTTAAAAAAAATTATTATTTACAAAATCTCAAACTTGTTTATAATAACAGTGATATAGATTAAATTGTGTTTTTTATTTGCTTAAGTTTATATTTTTATTTTGTGGTATTTAAATTTCAAGTTATTAAAAACAAATCTTTAAACAAATCAAATTGATCCTAAATTCATAAATTCGAGATTCATTTTGCTATTTGTTGATTGGTTCTTAGCCAATTTACGGATATAGTGACGACAACTTTAGTTGAATTTGACCAATGCATTTCACGTTTAATTCTAGTATCGAGTTAAAAACTATTCAATCTTCAATCTTGGGTGGTTTCAAAAATATTTAAATCTACAATTATATTGACAAACTTTTACATAAACGTAATTAATTTAATCAAACTTTGTCCAATATTGCCTTAAAATGTCATGCGGTTACACTGCAAGGCATTTATTAAATTAACCATTGTCTTATTATTACCAAAATTTACCTTAATTAGTCCCAGTCTGCTTTGTGTACTAATTACAATCAAATCTGTAAAAAAAGATTGAGTTTTATAAAAAAAAAACTATTTCTGCCAAACTTGAAGGCAATCAATTTTCAGATTATCACCACCTGGTTTGTGGGTGTTGCAAAATTATTAAATTATCACTTCTATCAAAGATGAGACTTTGGTTTCAGAATTTAGAATTGTCAAAACTAGCCTCTCTACACGTTTAACACTATTCTGTAGTTACTTAACTAGATGTTGCAATTTTTTTTTTGTATATTCTCATACACCTATACAAATAAACAAAACTCAACCTTGTCTTGGCTTGCGGAAAAGATTTATTTACTAAAATAACCTAGTATACTTTTATATTTTTTTAGTAAAATATATTTATTTTTTATGCAGATAATTTGGACATATATTTATTTTTCAGACAGTGTTGTCCGTAACATTAACCTAATTTTAACACAGACCTTTAGTTGTCTTGTAAGCAGAAATTTAGAAATTTCTTATGACAAATGTAGATCAAAGTTTTTTTTTTTAGGGCGGTTACATAACTTAATAATGTCTGTCCTAGGGTTAACAATATTTCTACTGTTTGTAACCATAGCATTCAGAAATCTTGTGCCTAAGGTATTAACAATTTGAGATGAGTTGCAGGCACTTACTTGGAAAAAAACCTAAAAAAATTTCAAACGCAATATTTGAATTACGCTCATTAAGTACATAATTTTTGACTTGCAAAGCAAAAGTCTAGTAAAAAATTTTTGTTGAGTGCCAAGCTATAAAAACGTATATGGTAATAAACAAACAGATTATGTGCGAGATTTGGACATAGAAGGCGGTGTAATAATATCACTATCAATTACACTGACTTCTATGCCAGTTTTTTGCAAAATAGTTGAAATTCTTGGCACTAACAATTCAATAACATTAGCCAAAGCAAAAAAAACTACTATAACCAGAAGCTCTAGTTAAAGAAATTTTTATTCTTCTCTAAGATAGACATGCAGTCTTCTGTGTCGACTTAGATCTAGACGTTTGTCATTTTGTTGGTTTAAATTATATAAAAAAAACGTAAAAAAATATCTACAAAAAATGTATAGTATGGTCGAAGATATGACATTATTATCAGAATTTGATAAGTTCTAATAGATTTAAAGAATAACAAATCTGGGATACAATAAGTTTTTTAAAGCTCGATCAGTCCATTCAATTCAATTAGAATTAAAACAAAAAAATTCAGAAAAAAAAAATTCTTTATTAAAATTATACATATACAATTTGAGTTTTAGATGTGTGTTATTTAATTTCATTATAAATATTTTGTAACTCAAATTTATTTTAGTTGCAATATTACACTTTTTATTGCTGTGAATGTAAGTTCTACTAGACTAAGATAAAAAATGTTTTTTCTGCATTTTTATCAAACATGTGCGTCATATAAGTGTGCAGAAAAATTAATTATTTCTGTGTTTTGCTAAATGTATTTTTTCTCTAATATTATTTGTAAATAATATATAAAAAAAATCCAAAAATCAAAACAAATTTGCAATCTAAAAGTTATTCATTTTTGTGATAAATTTAAACCAGATTTTTTCCAAAATAAATATAATTGTAGAAATTAATAATCCAATTACAATAAATCCATAAGCAAATTGAAAATGTTTTGTTGATAAAGGCAAAACATTTATGTCATAATTTATTAAAACAGGTATTCTTAAATGTTTAGGTATTTTATAAAAATTTAATATTAATAACTCATTCTTTGGTTGGTTTTGTTTGTTGGTTGGCTGGTAAATTCCCATTTCAAACATTCGGTAGAAGTTTCTTATCACTATTCTACTATATGGGCTTCCTTTTCGGGTTATTATGCATCGATAAAACTGAGCAAAATTGATAAAATGCAATTTTAGTTTTTCTGAAATGCAAACAAGCATATGATTTTGGTGAACTATATAAGTGAAATTTTGATATTTATTCAAATCCTTTAGAGTTTTTTTTATGACATAACAGTCCCTTTGAGAAGTCTGTTTGTAATTGTGTTGTATATATTTATTTATCGTAGTATTTTCTGAATAATAATAATTAATTGTAGATTTTTCCCCATAGACAATTAATTTTGCATTCATAATATCTTGAAGACTGTTAATTTGTTTTTCTTGAAGATTTTTAAATAGAAACGAATAATATAATCCAGAAAATGCTGAAGTTATAATTATCGTAGTAAACATCCAAAATATAAATATTATTTTTACTGATTTAATTTTAGGAGTTTTTACTGCTTGAAATAATAATATTGCAAAAACAATAAGAATTGCATTAGATACATTTAATGGATCAGATTTTGATAGTTTGCTTAAAATAAAGTAAACAACAATTGTTAGTAATGATGTTATTACTAATCCGCACCACACACTTAGATCAAAAATAAACATACCATATTTCCAAATTGGAATTTTATCAGCTTTTGGTACAAATAATGAATATCCAGCAGTAATTTCATAAATCAAAACAGCATCATACGATCTCATTAAACGTTCAACTAATGCTACTGAAGAAATTACTGCTACGTTAGGTCCCGCTTTTCTTTTATCCTTTAATTTAGTCAAAAAATTGTATAATTTTCCTGTTTCTCTGAGAGCAGTATTTAGATAAATGCTATAATTTATAACACCGCAATTTTTAAAGTCGGTGATTAATTGTGTATTAAATAATGTGACGTTGTAGTTATTAACATTATTACATTTGGTTGCAAATACTTTACTAAAATTTTGCCCGCAATGATCAGTAAAATTTTCCATTTTATATATATTTCCAGTTTTATCCAAAACAATAATATTTAATACCAATTCTTTGCCAAAATCTTTAAAAATACTTCCAAAATCTTCGTTTCCTAAATAAATAATTAAGTAGTAAGCTGTAACATTCATAAAAGAATAGCCAAAGTCCTGATCACGTTGATCTAGATATCGTTTACTTTTAATAATTTGATCTAATAGTATAATTGCAAATTCGTGATCTACTTCAAAAAATACTTTATGATTTCTTTTAAAATTTGATTCTATTTTTTGTTTCATATATATTTCTTTTGATAGTTTATCAGTTAACCAACTATTATTAGATTCAATAAATAAAGATGTTCTAAGTTTGTTGAATTTTGTATAGATATTTAATGCGCATTCAGCAATTCCGTATACATCTTCGTTCTAATAAAAAAAAAATTAAACATTTTATTAATCTTACTTAAACAAATGTTCAAATAAACATATATAAAAAAAATTATAAAATTTTCTATATTATAAATTAATAATTTATTCAAACTCTAACTAAAGATTACATAGCGGCCAAAAATTAAATTTGTTTTAGTACTACAAACCTTGCCAAATTAGTTTTAAAACAAATGAGTTTGAAACATGTTTGTAAAAATACTGAACTTTCTTCTACAAAATAAATTTTAGTTACTAAATAAATTTTTCTATAAAAAACCAAAAAGTAGTTAGACTTAGAAAACCCTAGACTCTTAATAGAGTCAAATTTATATTCTCAAAAAATAGAAAATCAAAAACAAAAAAATACTTAACAACAGGAAGCGACCACAGAATTGGAAAAAACACAATCTAAATGAACCTGAAAAAAGATATAAACTTACAAATACAACAATTAACCAAGAGCATGGTCAACTCTACTGAACATATAATAAATTAAAAAAATATATTGCTAGTACATTAGATAATAAAAATCATTAAAAATATTACGCAGCATTCTAAATAAAGTTAAAAATAACATAATTTAAAAACTTGCAAAGAAACATCAAAGCTAATATAAAAGAAGCACTACGGACGTAGAATTTTTTTATCAAGAATAGTACAAAAATCCACCACCATGTAAAAAACCTAAACCTAAATACATCAACACCAAAATAATCTACTTTCAACCAACGATGAAAAAAGCAACCAAAAATCACTACAATAGAAATTGAGTTAGCTCTGTCAAATACAAAATAACTTTAAATTGCTTAGAAAAAACAATATAGTTATAGAAGCAGTTCAAGAAAAAAACACGTTTTTGGTAGAAAAACTAAACACTATTTAACTATTGCCTGCTCAATGGCACAAACAAGTAGCACAATGAAATTGCTATTCTGCTTTAAAAAGAGAAAATAAAGCTGATTTGCAAAACTATTAACTTATTACCGTTTTATTCTAACTTTACAATTTGTTTATAAAAATAATAACATTAAAATCTAGATATTTACTAACTAAACAAACAGCTGGATTTTGCTAAGAATTTGAAGCAAAAAAAATCAACAAATCATCAAAGTTTTAGTAAAAAAATTAATAAAGTACAACAATAAATGGTTCTTCCATTTGTGGTTCTCCATAAAGCTTAGTTAAAACATATCTGCAAAACTGTTTAAAACTGTTTTAAAGTTTGATTTTAAAAAACTCAATTAATACACAAAACGCATCACCATTGATGGTGTCAACCATTTCTATTTTGCGGACATCATATTCCTTATAAAAAAACTTATACAGAAAAACTTTATAATATATACTTAAAAGTTGGTTTAAAAATCAATTTTTTTTAAACAATAATATATACAAATTTAAGACCAAGTAAACACTTTAATATTGGAAACGTAAACATAGATCTAGTTTACAAATACATTAAGTTTAGTCATAAACTCAAAATAACTAAAGATAACCAAACATGTAAACTAAACTACATTTTTAAAAGTAAAATCTTGATGTCTAAAAAAGGACCATTACTTATCCGTACATATGTTTTTTTTTTTTTTTTTTTAACGTAGTGAGTTGTTGGCTCTCAACAAGTGGCCCTTAAAAATAACTTACGCATAGTAATATCTTCCGGTTTTCTTCTCTGCGCAAATCCTGTTGTTTTAATGTCCCTGTCTAAACTAACCTACATTTGGTGCTAGTTTAAAGCGGGCTGGTTTTTGCTTTGCGGATTTTTACGCATCATCTGCGGCACGCATGCTGTCCCCGGCCCCTCTCTCCCTATAGCCCTTACTTTTGTCTGCTTTTTTTGTCATTTTTGCCTTTTCTTATCTGCACTGGCATCTACCTCTGCATTCTCTTCTTTCTCCCATCTTTGTGTTATTTACTCTAATTATATAATTTGTTCTCAGATGTGCTCTTAGCTTACTAAGGTCTTCGTTCACTTCTTCTTTATTGTATCCCCTCTCCTTCATGAATAATTTATGCAGTTCCTTCAGTTGTATTCCTTTTGGCAGTCCTAGATTTGTAAGTTTCACCTCCAGTGATATCCTTGTATCTCCATCAGGAATTACTTTTTTATGTTTTCTCGTTGCCAGGTATATTCTGACTATCTGAAAGGTTGCGTTCTCAGTCATCCTCGAGATAGCATATCAACCATTTGGTATTTGCCTTGTTATTTCTGTTATTCTGCTTTCCGTCAATATTTCTTTTCTCCTTCTCTTTATCTCTGCAATTTCGTTTGGTATCGTAGTCTCTGTAAATGTTCTTCTTTTTTCTTCTGTTTCTTGGTATGCACAATTGTAATGTCCTTTCTTATTTTTTTCTTTTTGATTTTATTCTCTGTTTTCTTAGCTTCTCTCATCTCTTTCCTTTCTCTTCTATGGCTTTTAGTTTGTGTGTTTGTTTTCATTGTTTGTTTTTCTATATTCTTCTATTATCAAACTCTTCAATTTCTTTTTTAGTACATTTGTTGCAAAGTTTTTTAGCGCCCTCCATTTATTTTCATCTTTTAAGCATTTGTTAATGATTGTTGTTTTATCCACTTTGCTTCCTAGTATATATTCTAGTTTTTTTCTATCTTCCTCCAACGCCTCGCATTCTACTAGAGTGTGTTCTGCGTTATTGTGTGTTTCTTCCTGACAAAATGTACACCTTTCTTCTTCATTTATTTTTTTAATATTTTGAAGAATTTTCCAAATGCTCCGTGCCCGGTCAGTATTTGTGTTGTATAATAGCACGTCTCGGGTTTCTTCTCTACCCATTCTTTTACGTCTGGGATTAATTCTCTCGTCCATTTTTCCTTTTCTCCTGTATCCTATTTTTTCTGCCATCTTTCCATAGTCTTCTCTCTTGCTCTTATTTTTGTTTCTTTTTTACTCGTTTCTTCTTTACAAGTTTTTTTATTTCTATTCTTTCCTCCACCATCATATTCGCGGGAGGTGTTGCCGCAATTACCTTTACTGCCTCTTGTAACACTGTTTAGTAAGCTCTACAAATCTTTAGCGAGCTTGCTCTTGTGGCTCCTCTTACTTCCTTTTTGTTTTTTTTGTTTTTATGGCTTTTCCCCATGTTTCTGCGGCGTACAGCAATTTGCTTTTTGCTGCCGTTGCTATTAGCCTTCTGCTTTCTTCTCCTGGACTTCCGTTGTTTGGCATAAGTCTATTAAGCTTTCTCTCAATTTTCTTTGTTCTAATGACCGCTTCTTTAACCTGTTCATTCTATCCCTTTGCTTCGAGTGTCACTCCAAGGTATTTGGTTTTTTTTTCTATAGTTATCTCTTGATCTCCCATCTGTATTTTACCTGTTCCTCTATTATTCCTCTTAGTTAATAGCCATGCCGCCTCAGTTTTTTGTGTTGCTAGTTTTAAGCCCTTACTTTTCATCCATATTTGTATCATATCAATTGCCAGCTCTAATCTTCCTTTTAGTACTTTTATTTCTACGTTTCTACCTACTACTGCTATGTTGTCCGCAAATGCTGTTATTGACAAGCCTTCCGGCATCTTTATTCGAAGTAACTCGTTATAGACAAGGTTCCACTGTTTTGGTCTCAGTGCTGAGCCCTGCGATACCCCTTTAGTAAGTTTGAATCTTCCATTTTTGGTCATTAGGTTTCTGTCTTGTAAGTAGCTTCACATAATCTTGATTGTTTTTCTGTTCAGTTCTTTTTTCTTTGCCGCCTCTATAATTGCTGCCAATGATACGCTATTAAACGCGTTCTGTATGTCCAACGCTATTATTACACAGTGTTGCCTTTTTCTTTGCGTTCCGCTGTTTGTTTCTTTTGGTATTGCTTTCACTTTTTCAATAGCTCCTAAGGTTGTTTTTCCTTTGGTAAATCCGTATTGTTCTTTTTCCCATACTCCTTTTTCTTCTATTTTTTGTTCTATTCTCCGTACAATATCTATCTCCATTATTTTAGCTAGTGTGTTGAATAAGCATATTGGTCTGTATGATGTTGCTTTTCCTGCTTCTTTTTTTTTTCTCAATCAGTACCAGAGTGGTTTCTTTCAAACATCTTGGGAAAGTTCCTTCTTTTAGGCACCTGTTGATTATTTGAGTTATTTCTATCTCGTTTCCGTCTAAAGCTGCTTTAACAATCTCTGTTGTTATTTTGTCCGGACCTGGTGCTTTGTTGATAGGCAATTCTTTTATGATCTCTTTGATCTCTTCTACTGTTGCCATAACTGTTTCTTCTTCTTTTTTTGTTTCTGGTTCTTCTACTGGTTCTCCCTTAGAAAATAGTTTTTAAATATGACTTCTTCTTCTTCGTCTTCTTTTAAGCAGATTTTTTTTGTTCTTCCATCCAATTTGTCTATCACTATTTTGTACGGTTTTTCCTAAGGATCCCCATCTATAGATTCTATCATTTCTTTCCAGCATCTTTTTCTGCTATCCCTTATTCCATTTTTTAAGATTTTATTGTCGTTTTTTAGTTTCTCTTGTATTTCCTCTGTGTTCTTTTCTCTTCTTCTCAGCCTTTTGATTTTCCTCGCTTTTCTCAGTTTTTTTAAGTACTTCTCGCATCTTTTTTCAGTATTTTCGTATTCTGTCACTTTTTCTGTTTCAATGTCTCTCTTTATCTTTTCTTTGTCCATTCTTCTTACGTTCCATTTACCTTCTCTCGTGTGCTCTTGTTTTCCTTTCTTCTATGTATTGTATTGTATATGTTTGTGTAGACTCAGTGATTCTTCTTCAGTCACGGTCCATTTATTTATTATTTTTGCCATTCCTCTTACAAACGTCGGTTTGTCTCCTTTGTTGCAGATTGTAAGATTTAACCCTGCTATCATCTCTTCTAAGATTTTTCCTCTTAAATCGTTCTTGTAGCCTCCCCATCTCGGTGATTTTGCGTTGAAATCTCCTCCTACAATAATTTTTTTGTTTTTCTGTTTTCTTAAACTTCTTTCTAATTCTTCTATCCACTCTCGATAGTATTCCAGATCGCAGTTTGGGCTGATATAACAGCTGTATACTATCATGTTTTGTACTTCTGCCCACACTATTCCTTCTTTTGGTGTTACTCATCTTTCCACCTTGTCCCTACACTTTCCCCTAGCTAAAATTGCTGCATCTGTTCCATTGTTTCTTATCCATTTATCATTTAGTTTGTTTTTATTAGGTTCATCACTAGCACTAGGTCTATTTCCTCTCTCTCCGCTGTTGCTATTAGTAAATCGTGAGCCTCTCTTCCCCTCCCTATGTTTATTTGTATAAACCTATACATTATGTGATACTATTTTTTTCCTCCTGTTCTCTCCAGTTATCTGGGTTGTTGTCCTTTATATTCTTCTTTGTTTTCCTCATTTCTTTTTTCTTTGTAGCTTTACATCTTTTCTCTCCCGTTCTGTGTCCTAATACTTTGCATTCAATGCAGTATTCTTTGTTTCTGCATTCGGCAACTTGATGTCCCTCCTTTCCGCATTTTATACATAGCGAAGACCTGTCATCCCCATTGCATTCTGCCGCTACATGTCCTTTTCTCCAGCATTTATAACATTTTCTTTAATTTGCTTTAACTTTCTCTACTCTGCATCTTATGAGTCCTGTGTTTATTCTTCCTTCTCCTATTATCTGTTCCGCTATTTTTTTGTTCATTTTGACTATAGCGGTTTGTTTTTCTCTAAACCTTTCTTTATGGAAATTATTGTACTTCCTTCTGTGTTCACTTTGTTCATAATTTTTTCCAGTATTTCTTCTCTCTTAGTTTCCGGGCAAATTTCTTTGATTATCACCAGTTCTGTGGTTTTGTTGCTGGCTTTTCATTGGCTTTACATTGCAGCTTTCCATTCTATTTTTATTTTTTTCTATCTCTTTCTAAGTCTCATTACCGTTTGTAATTAATAACAACTCCCCTTTTTTTGTTTCTCTTTCCTCCTTGAACGTAGATCCTTTTATCTGGGTTTTTGCCTGTCTCAGCAAATCTGCATATGTGACACCTTGTTTGCTCACTACTATAGCACTTGTTTCCGTTCCTGTTTTTTTTTTTCTCTATTTGTCTCCGCTACCTGTCCCTGTGTTGACACGCACAGTCTTATTTTTGTGTTAGTTCTTCTTCCTGCTATTTCCATAATTTTTTTTGCATCTCTTGCCGTAATTCCCGTTGGTATTGGTATATTTATTTCTTCAATACTTAATGTTTTTGTTTTGATAAGCATTTTTTCGATAGCTATTAGTATCTCCTTATTCCCTGCCGATTCGATTTTCTGCTTAATGATGTGTACTTTTTCCACGTTTTTTCTGCTTAAATTTTTAACTATTTCTATATATGGCGTTTCATCTTCTTCTTCTTCCTCCATTAGTTCAGGGTATTTTATTTTTGCTTGTTGTAAGATACCACCTTCTTTGCCTATTTCATCTTTATTTATTAAATGTCCTGTATCTATTTTCTTTTCCATTATTATACATATGTAAACTGTAGTTCTAATTGCAAACTTGGAAAAAAATCTTGAAATAACTCAACGTAAAATATAAATATCAATGCTTGGATCATCCCTACAATACACATTTGACATTACTAATGAGAATTTACAAAAGAAACTAAATTAATAAAAATGGTTTAACAAATAACAAAACTAAAATTGAGATAAGATAGCTACACAGGTTGTATGATGGACGAAAGATAGACAGACAACCCACTACCTAATAAAATGCAAAAAACTAAATCCAAGAAAACTTAGACAAATGAAGATGGATTGATGAACAAAATCAGTTGAGTAGCAATGATGATCATTGTTTAAATTTAATAAATGATGTATTTTATGTAAAAGTGTTTGCAGTGACAACTTAAAAATTAGTATACTCTAGAAAGAAAAGAAAATGCAGAATTTTAAAAAACAGGTGCAGCACTTAAACTGTTGGCAAAACTTACGTAATAAGCACAACCAAAATAAGAGAAAAAGAACATTTCATATCTGTACCCCACATCAACCAGAACAAAAAGCCCGGTTATTCAAATAGACATAAAATAAGCTCCATACTCAAAAATAAAAAAAATAAACTAAAGTAAATAGTTAGGAAAAATTTAGCTTACAATAAATTGACAAAGAAAACAAGATAAAAAATGGGATCACATTATAACTAAGAAAAGATTTGGAATAAAAAGTAAAAATGGTGCAGGCTGCCAAAAAAGCAGAAAAAAGACGTAATAAATCTTTAAATCCAAAACTTCAATGAGCAAAACAATGCTGCAGAAATTTTCAAACCGCTGAAAGATGCTAGCAAAAAATGCAAAGTACGGTGGGTGCGCAAACAACAAACATTTTAAAACTGCACTTGTTAAGATGCCAATAACCATACTATATAGAAAAATTAAAAGCATTGTTGCATGGAGCACGCATACTCATAGTTTTAATCAACAATAAGATGTGGATTTTACATCTATAATAATAACTGCGCATCTTCAAACACAACAAAAATCAAGTTTATAAAGTAACTCAATAAATTTGAAAGTAAAAAGTAATTGTAAACAGGGATTAAACACAAAAGCGCTCTAGTGGTAGTTTTATCATATGCGTACTGCAAATGCAAAGCGGTTTTCAAAATAATAACAAGCCTAGGCTTACAAACATTTAATCAAAGCTGCATTTAAATTTTTAGATAAATCTTTTGCAGCAGTCTGATATACATAGCACAATGCAGAAAAAGTGGCGGACTGAGTAGTAGCAAAAATAAAAACACTTAACAACCACCGGTATTTCCGTCAAAGAGTCTCAACAAGAGAAATCTTTCTCACCGACAAAAACGTCTAAAAAATTATCAAGATAGAGTGCTAATACTGATAGAGGTTGTGCCAGTATTATAGGTACAAATGGCATGCATAACTGCAGAACTAAGAAAACGTTGCAAAATGTACTAATGTTGCAAAAAGAATTTTGACTTTAGAAAGAAATATTACAAAACTCGCCAGTTTACAACAAGAACCCGAAGTAGAAAGTCGAATGTCGTCGTGGTCAAAGCAAAAGCAAAGAAAAACGCTTAAAAAAAACCTCAAAGCCAAAACTGTGCCAAGCAAGAAAAGATGCTGAAAGCTATGTTGCATGGTAGAAATAAATTCACAAAACCTACTTTT
The DNA here is from genome assembly GCA_963932245.1 of Tachinus rufipes. NCBI lineage: Eukaryota > Metazoa > Arthropoda > Insecta > Coleoptera > Staphylinidae > Tachinus > Tachinus rufipes. The sequence continues at coordinate 15,094,713 of OZ010748.1, read as the reverse complement.
GCAAAATAAAGAAACGCTAGATTACCAGGTAGTTAAGGTTTAAGAAGACAGTCAATGGTATGCAAAACAAGCTCGTATTAATTAATAAGCAAACATTTAAAAAACCTAGAAGATAACACATTCGGCAATTGCTTGAGCAGTCACAGCCGCAACGTAAAAAAACCTGACAAACAAGTCGGCAGTTGTTTGTTAGCGTTGAAAGAAAGTAAACAAATAAACAGTAGTAGATTAAAAAGAGTGTTACGTGGGTTAGTTATTAAAATAATGCATTCATATCAAACAGTCAGTGCCAAAAAACGCAAAAGAATTTACTTCGTAAGAATTTCTTAGAACAGCAGCAAGTACATTCAAAGTCACGAACTTGTGCGCGGCAAAGTTTTTTTGTTGACCAATTTAATTTTAAATCATAATTTAATTTGTATGTAAAAGCACAAATTTCAATTTAATGAACTCACCATTGTTGGAAAATTCCATCCATATACAAGCCAGCAGTTAATAATAGCAATAAATAATATCAGTACTTTCATTGTGGTAAAGTTTATTCCATGTACGTTCTCAACGGTTTAGTTCAGAACAGCAACTGGTGTAACTAAGTATGATAATAAAAAGGTTATATAACGTATTATAACAAATTAATATTATTAAAAAATTAGAATAATATATTATGCTTAGTTAGTAAGGTCAACTATTATTATGATTATTTAACAATACATACAGTTTTTTTTTATTTCTATCTCCAACAAACACGCATAAAATCTGAAAAAGCATTTTCTAAGAACGCTTAGTAAATGACGTAAACAATTTTTCTACTTTTCTTGATATAATTTTAGTGAAAGAAAATTAAAGTTGATTAAATTAATTAATCCTTAAATAGTAACATAGCCTTTGTATGCCCATCATTTGAAAATTCATAAAAATTATATTTTTTAATAAAATTTTTCTTAAACTTTAGAAACTAATCTCAAACATTACAATCTTACGCACAAAAAATCTGCTGTATTCTAAAGTTGCAACACCAAAAGATTAAACCGTAGGAACTATCTAAAATTTTTCTAATAAAGTCGAATTTATAAAACAAACCAAATATTGGGCCATTTGTCAAGAAACTGCAACTGCGGTTGTGGATTGATAGTTTAAGACAAAAACACAGTCAATGGCAAAATCTAAAGTTGTTCTACGCTTAACAATAGCTTGAGTTTGACTGACTAAAAATTATAAAAATTAAAATTTTATAAAAATAAAGAAACAAAACGGCGCAACCTGATTGGCCAATGTTGCTCCATTTACTGGCTAAAAAACTTTGATTAACTATTGTAGATAAGCATTGATAGTGTCCAGGTCATGTCAATTTGATTTTAGCAGTATTGTAAGACGAAAGGAATAGTCTGTTTTACTATATGACTTGGTGTTGCAAGTTTAAAAAGTTTAAACATTTGCGGCACAAAGAGTTTAAAAACTAGTTATTGTCTGGGTTTTGGTGACGATCTCAAGGGTTCTATAAGCACTAACCAAAAGTTTAAGGTTCTCAGCACTGTAATACACGTAACATTAAAAATATTGCTGCACAAATTGGTATTTCAGCTATTACTAACCTAAGCTCAGAAACTGTAAAAACATGATCTAACAAGACTAACTGGTTCTGAAAAAAAGTACAAAACATGTCATTCAAGCGGCTAAAAAAGTTAGTTTTATTAGCTTCATCTTGCTAGCTACAACAAAATTTACCAAATTTAAAAAAAAATAAAACAAGTTAAGTGGGTTTCAATAGAAAGACTAGAAAGTTCACCAAATATCAAATTTGCGCACAATAACTCAACGGACTAATCCGAGCTAAACAGGTACAATTGTAAAGTAAAAACGGCATTCAGGTAGTACAAAAATTAATGCTAAAAATCCGCCATTATTTCATTCAACAAGTATTATAATCTGATTTTTCAATTGGTTTAGTTGTCTAGAGTAAGAGATATCATCACACATCTCAAACTCAAATTGGCTTCAGGTCCACCAATTCTTTGATAACCAATATTTAGGTGAGCGAGCACTATGCGGAAAAGAAGTAAACCTGCTTAAATGGAGATAATGCTTGTGGTAACCAATAAAATATCAATATAGAAAACATTTTATATTTGTGTTAAATACATTGTAGTCTTCGTCATACTGACAGCAATAAAAGTAAAACTAATTCTATTTAATAATAATAAGAATAAATCACTTTTCATTTATATTGAGTAATTTTGTTATTAATTGAATTTTTTATATTACTTTCACTTTTTTTTTAATCAATCAATTCAATTAAAAATTGGTTTGAAAACGCTTTTAAAATTCTAATTATTAAAAACAAATATTTAAACAATGTCTTAATATCTATACTTTGGTTTATTCAAAATCTTTTTTAATTTTAAGCCAATCATTAAGCTTCTAAAATATTTAAAACAATACATACTACTTGCTTAAATAAACATAAAGATTGTGGTGTAGCGTGCCACTTGACACGTCCATGTCGTTTCCTAAAAAATAACAAGAAATTAAAACTATGAAGTTCAGCAATGGGATAATTACCTGATCTTATCTTCAGTTTGGCCAAACAAGGATATGTCGAGGTAATAAATACTACTGCCCTCTTGTTCAATCCATCGGAGACGTCTATTTGAATTGACAAGATTTAATCGCTAAAAGGTTTAACTAATTAATACATCTGTGAACTTACAATAGTTAGAATTTAATGTTGCGTAGGCATGATCGTTAGGCAACCAAATATACACTTTAAATAATTAATAGGGGTTATTAAATCATTTTGGGATATAGAAATATTACTTAATTTAATATAATTAGATTAGATTTAGTAGGGATATGTGTCAATTAGTTAAGGTATTACGATCCCTTAAAATACTTACCTTATATTATAGAAAACTGCTCCGATGCGTTGTAGATCATGGTTCAGACACTACAATTAGAGTTTGGATTTAATTGCACCACATAAACTGAGTACCAATGTGGACCAGTAACAGAACTGAAATTAAGTTGTTAATTAAAATAAATAAATTCTAGGTGGTTAATAATGGTTGGTTATATAAAATGAAATTAACTTGATTTTTAACTATTTAAATTTACCTGTATGTATATAAATATATATATATATATATGGATTTCTGTTCCTGACAAACCTGGTTGAGGATGATGTTTAGTTGCATTAATGGATTAAATTAATAATTTGCATGCAATCACGACCTACAATAAATATAATTTTGGTGGTGTTTTGATATGTAGACTTACCTGGTTTATGATACGAGATTGATAGTCCTTTATTCATTTCACTATATTTATTAATTCACTTTAGCACTAACCTACAATATGTATTGTTTACTTGTGGCAGTCAGCTGTTGACATTTAATACATGCGTGAAGTTGGAGTGGTCATTGGCGTATCGTTTTTAATTTTTACGGATTGCAAATTTATTTAAAATACAGTTTTTGTTGTAAAACCTAGCGGTTAAATGCGCTTGGCTAATGTAGCCAACTTTATTAATTAATTGTAAATGTATTGTACAATATTATCTTATCGTTTGGCTTCAAATTAAATTGGTTACTGTTTATGAAATAATACTTAACTTGAGACGTATATGCGCTGACATGCGTAGAAATTTCAATTGTTTTTTTTGAAAATCTTGCCATTTGAATAAAACTAAAAACAAAATTATGATAACTCTCTTTTGGTTGTGACGACTTGAGTTGTGTTGGTCGCTGAGACACTTCCATGACATTTAAGATGGCGAAACTATGCCATGCCGCGTGGTGATCAAGAGTGTTAACAAGTATTAAGGTATTGTAAATTTATTAATTTATTAACAATATTAGTGGCAAGTTTTGAATTTTAGATTTATTTAAATAATTATTATGGATGCTATAGTCAATCAATTTTATGTGTTATAAGGACAAACAGTCGGAAGCCTTACAATAAGGTAATATTATTTAAAGTTGTTAGGTGTAGTATTGTAATTAGGTATTTGCAGGCTTTCTTTTGTGGAGGCTTAAAACTCTAAAAAGTCTGATAAAGATTAAGCACGACCATGATACGAACTCAACCCTAATCAGTCTAACAATATCTGATCCCTGGAGATTATTCCGAGCAATAGAGGTGTCGATGGCAATAAATTTATCTGCCGCCACGAATCTTTAAATTTGGGAGTGGATGCCAAAATTATTGTTACCCAGAATCGATAACAATCGTCGCTCGACAAATCAAACCAGTTTAACAGGTATCGTTTATTTTGGGTTGATAAATTTATACCAATTAAATTATGTAGAGTTCCTTGGTCGATAAAATTGCGATTACGTAAATTTAATTAGAAGAAATACTTTGCTCGATAAATTAATAATAATATAATAATGTGCCGTTTTTGCTTTAGTTTTATAAACTGAACCATGTACTGCTTTATGTCCGATAAATTCGCAACGCGCGATAAAATTTTGATTTTGACCAGTTGGACCAGTAAAGTCATTTAACTTACCAAACTTTTTTTTTTTTTTTGTTTCTTTGTGTTCCTAATTAGCCTTTTCAGGAGTTTATTGTTTTACCCTGATAATCTAGTACCATCAATAAAACGCCACCAGATGCTAGGAACTCAGGAACCGAAAGTAAACCAATAAAAAAAAAAAAATGTAAAACAATTGGCGCTCTTAAATTTCATCAATCTGGTAAGTTGATTTTTTTTATTTATCCAACCATACCACTTTACTAGAATTATATGATTGAACCATGACCTACATCGTCTGAGCTTGCCGACCTGCCATATACACTAACTCTGGCAGTATATAACCTCGTCGGAAACGAAAATAAAAAATAAATAAAAAGAGGCTATAGTGGTAACTAAAAAAATATCAATAAAGCAAACTATTTCATATTTGTGTCAACTAACTTGTAGCGTTCACATTACTGACAATAGCAATAAAAGTAAAACTCATTTTACTTAATTTCATTATGAATAAATAATTTATCGTTTAAATTAAGTACTTTTGTTATTGATTGAATTTTTTATATTAATTTAACCTTTTATTGTTATTGCTACCGAATGAGACTAATTTACATTTTTTTAAATATGTACAATTTTTATTTAATTTAATTCAATTAAATTGTAGTTACTGATTTTGATGCATTAAAAGCATCATAATTAGGCTAATAAAAATGATAAAAAATTAAAGAAACTGAATTGAATAAATATGAGTTGTATAAAACTATTTGTATTCAATTACAACTAAATAACATAAAAAAGTGTTATAGGATATCATTTAGGACGAGGAATCTCAGGAATCGGCAAAGAGAACGAGGAATCCCAGGAATCGGCAAACAGAAGGGAGAAGTAGACCCGGGACGCATGTTCGAATGTTACAGACGCTATAGCCACTTGGGAATTTAGAAAGTTTGCGATGTTGCCTACTGTTTGGTTTTGGCAATTGGCATAGTCTGATTTCTACATATTTAAATAACTTGTTCTGTGAATGTTTTGTCAGTTAGTTTTATTTTAAAATAATAATAAAACTTTCAAGTGCATTTCAGTACTTTAAGTTTGTTTTGATGACGGTATAAAAACAAATTTAGAAAATACAACAGAAGTTAAAGTAATTACTATATTTTTTTATGTGTTTTAAAAACAACCAAATCGTTGTTATTATTTTAATTATTTAGTTGTTAAAACTGTAATTTATTTTAGGCCGTTGTGCTATGTATGTTTATTGTTGTTATTGTCATTATCAGATTTTAATATTTATAATAGCACTTAATTAACTATTAACAGAATAATCTGTTTTTCAAATTATTTTATTTGATTAAGACCTCTGACAATAAATAAGATGCTTAATGTTTTTATTTGTTATAATATATCAATGACCTAAAAGAATCAATTGAATTTATGTCCACGAAATTCGACGATTTAATGAAACAAATTAAAGAAATTAAAAATGAATTAAAAAATGTAAAACAAAATAATCAAGAACTGAAAAATAAAACATCAACAATGGAAATCAAAATAAATGATATAAAACAAGAAAAAATCAAAAACAATCTAATATTTAAAGGAATTGATATACAAGATAAAAATGAAAATGCTACGGAAACAATAACTAAAATAACACATGGAATGGGAATGAAAATTAATAAAAATGATATAAAAAATTGCTACCGAAAAATAAACGATAAACAGCCAGGAGATATCGTTGTTGAGATGAGAACTGAAGATCTAAAAAAACAAATTATAGAAAAAAGAAAAGAAATTAAAACCATTAAAATTGAAGAATGTGAACTAA